>CM076582.1:758395530-758599742 GCA_034641835.2 Pinus albicaulis | reverse complement strand
CAAGCTCATGGATCCAATGATAGAGCCTTCTCAGGAACAAGCATGCAACAACATCATCAGGACTTCCAAGACTTCAGTTTCTTCTTCAACTTCAACAGACTATGTATTAGTTCAGAGAGTTTCAATATTACATCAAGTGATCAACCAACCAACACTTTCTCATCTTCTCTAGTAGTATTTATAGAAGAATGAGGAGGTGAGATCTGATAAAAAGATTTCCAAAGATAATTAATACAGTCTTAATGGCTTCTTGGCCTTTGGGGGGCTCAATGAAGAATCTTACATAGGTGTCCTCTGTATTAAATAATTGACATCAAGTTTTAAGCTAGGTGGGAACTCCTTTGACTTTTGAGGCTCTCTATTGTGTAATAGTTACTCTGTTGATATTTTTTTACATTAAGTTCCTTGGCATAAATAAATATTCAGTTGTGCTTGAGGAAAATATCTAATCTTGATCAATAACTTCAGCCTCTGTTTGAATGCTTTGAGGCACAGGTGGCACTGTGGTAGCTAGGAGGAATCAATTTGCCTCAGATGTGGCGGTGGAGGCCTTCTGTCTGATAAAACACGTATTTTTTTCTTTAAACTATGTTTTTAATTTAGGGATTAGGATTTTGATAATCGTTCTTAGCCATAATCCCCGCAAATCAATCTTCAATATCCTATTCTGTTGCATTCTTTCTTCGACACCGATATTCTTTGACTGTGCTCGATTCACTGTGTTTGTTGGTGTGCAAGGCTGCTCAGGGATTGAATGGCATCAATGCCTTACGAATAATTGATGAAACGTGTATTTGAATCCTGTGAATGATTCCCTTTTATGAAACAAAGGTAGGAGGATCGTCACCCTCATCCTTTGAATTTTCCGTCAGCATAGCAGAAAAAACCATTTAAACCATGCAAAACACGAAAACATTATGAAATGTTGCATATATAGGCTAACTGATTTGGAAGGACATGTGGGGAGAGAGTGGTCGTTGGATGGCATCATCCAACGGTCGGGATTTAGTTGGAGAGGTCAAAAAGAAAATCGGAGGAGGAATTAAATCGGAGCCGTCGATCACGCAGAGATCGACAGTCGGGAGTGAGGGCGAATAGTCAAAGCGAAAGAGTCGCTTTATTTGGAAAAATGGAGAAAATGGGCTAAAAACCTTTGTTTCACCAAGAAATGGTTAAAAATGGCGTTTGAGGTTCAGGATGATCATGGGCCATCGGATGAGACAGGCCCACAAGATCAATGGCTGAGATCGGGTATTGACAAACTTTATAAAACATACCCGGACTTCAAAAAGGTTAATAAAATTATGTTGAATAAAGTCCCCCGGGTCCGTAACTGCTGACTGGGCGAGGAAATAGAGCGATCAAGCTTGGGTCATCGATTTTCAAATCAGATCGACGGTGGAGAAGTTTAATGAAACACGTCGTACCTTAGACTAACACACGGGCTTCTCCAGGGCGCGATCATCATCCGATGAGCTAGCTTCAGATCGGACGGTGGACACTAATATCGCATCGAGCCCATGTCCGACTTTTAATGCGCGATGAGGGCGGTGTTCGAAATGTGCTGAAGGCCACATGTCGGTCGATGAATCGCATCACTTCCAAACGGAAAAAACCACCTCCCGCTCAGAAGCAATGCAATGGATTCCGCCTGGTTTTTAAACAGTGAGTGGCTGGCGGGGAGCACCGGGGCAATAGATTGTACGTCATCGATCTGAAGATCAGATGGACAGTGGAGAGTGAATGGAACTTTGCACCGGCAGAAAACGTTATGATATAATAAAAATCGACAAATTAATATAGACGAAGGTTTATACTTCGGGGGGCGAAATATTTATTTATAATAAGGCCTGACGCCCGTCTGTGGGGCCATGGGCTATATGGAAAGTAATATGACCGAGGGTTACAATGCACGGGGCTAATCGGCATCGGGGCTTTTAACATGGAAAAATAACTTATGCACTCATATTTTGTGATGCGATAGGCGCTTTGTGGGTCTAGCACCTAGTTCTAAGGTGCGGGCACATGGAGAGAAAGTAGTTAGGGGGCTTAACCGAAAGGGGCTAAAGCCTGAAACATAAATCATGGATTTTCATGGATTTTCAATGTTTTTCAAAGGACTTTAAGGGTTTAGATAAGGCAAAGAAAGGGTCTTAAACCTTATCATAGGGGTTTTGATGGAGGGGAAAAAGGAAAAAATGTGAAAATGAAGGATCATATGGAGAATAAAGGGGTAAAATGAGGTTAGTTTTGGAAGTGGAAAGAGGGGAAAAATGATGAATTTGCAGCAGTATTTTCTCATGAAATTAGCAGAATTTTAGAGTGTAAAATGGGCACAGTAGGGAAGATTTGGACAGAGGCATGAGGCCTTCAAGAGTCCTCAAGAGATAACACTTTTTAGCAATAAAATTTGTTCCTTGAAGGCTCCTAAAATTATTTAGCCACCTTTTGGTATAACAAATTTTATAGGTGGCTAATAGTTGGAGGCAGTGTAATTCAATAGGATACTGGTACAAGCCTTTCAAGAATATTGAAAGGTCCACAAAATTGAGGTGTCATCTTTGCACACGATCCAATATGGAAGGATCTCTTCTTCGGCTTGATGCGTAAGTACACATGCTCTCCAACCTGAAACTCCTTAGACAACCCGTTCTAATCTGCACAGATGTTCGGCCTATCTTATGTTTCCTTTATATTCTTCTTGATTACCTACATTTCCTGTTCCATTTCTGCCAACATGTCTAGTCCAATCAACACCCTGTTAATTGGATCGCTCCAACTGATGGGAGTATTGCAACTCTTCCCATACAATGCCTCAAATAGACTCATCCTTAAATATTCATGATACCCATTGTCGTAATCAAACTCTACCAGTGGAATATACTCTTCCCACTTTCATTGTTGATGCATCACATACATCCCCAACATGTGCTCCAATATCCTATTGACCCTCTTTGTCTATCCATTTTTCTGCAGATGATAAGTTGTACTGAAGGCCAAGTTTTTTCCCAAACCTGTAAACAACTCCTTCCAAAACTTGGAAGTGAACTTTGCATCCCTATTTGACACAATCTTCTGCGGAACACCATGAAATCTGAACACATCATTGATGAAGACCTATGCTACATCATTCGTTGAGTGTGTATACTTCATTGGAATGAAGTAAGCTACCTTTGTCATCCTATCCACCATAACCATGATGGAATCATCATGTTGAGATTTCCCTGATAAACCTGTCATATAGTCCATGGAAATGACCTCCCATTTCCATGCTGGAATTGAAATATGTTGTAGTATTCTACCTAGATGATTACACTCTACTTTTACCTGCTGACAATCCAAGCACCTAGCCACAAACTCCGCTACGTCTCTCTTCAAATTAGGCCAATAGTAAAACTTATTCACTATTTCCAGTGTCTTCTGATAGCCTAGGTGACCTGAATATGGTTTCACATGAAACTCTCTCAAGATCACCTTATTGAGTTCACTACTATCTGGCACATATATCCTGCTTCTAAACCTGATCAACCCATCTAATGTGAGACGATAGTCCACATCTTGTGCACCTGTACCCGTACCACTACATGTACCTATACCTGTACCACTACATGTACATGTACCTATTCTTGCACCACTACTTGTACCTGTACCTATACCACTACATGTAACTGTACTCTGCTGCAATATTTTCCTAAGCTCCATATACCTGACATCTTGTTGACTTTCCTGCAAGATCCTGTCTTGTAGATATGTCCCATAGGAACTCATAGCTACTATATGATTCACCTGTATCTGCCTACTAAGAGCATCTGCAACCCTATTCTCTTTACCTTTAATATGCCTGATCTCAAAGTCAAACTCACTGATTATGGCCAACTATATAGCTTGCTTGGCATTTAGATTCGGTTGTTAAAATAGATATTTCAATCCACTATGATCACTCATCAATACAATTTGTCTACCAAGAAGATAGTGCCTCCACATCTTCAATGCATGAATGATCGTTGCCAACATAATATCATGTGTTGGATAGTTCTTCTTGTTCTCATTTTGTTTCTGTGGCTCATAATCTGAAATAATACTAAAGTAGAACTGACTATTTGCCAACAGTGAATTGATTGTTAACTCGATCGCTTAGTGTGGAAGACTGAAGGAAATAAATTGATCTTATGATTTAAACTAGAACTTAATAAGCATATTATACATGAATTTTTAGCAAAAAATAGATATAGAATACAACAAACATTGATTATGGAGTTCGTCCCTCATGGACTACGTCTTCGGGTCTGCTTTCGAGATGGGCATATGTTTTATTAAGGATTGATCCAAGGAAGTATTTACACAAAAATACACCAGACTGAACGTGCTCACAGGCACCACTGGTCTCTGTCAACAGAAATATCTCTCTCCTAACTTTCCAATTCCTCTCTCTGCACCCAATTCCACCTTCGGACGACCAAGATACATTGAAAAAAAAAATTCCTCTCTCTTACAAAATCTGAATCCAAGCCTCCAAAAACACTACTCCTTTCATCATGGTTCAATGGCTAAGGTTAAATAGTTGCAGGCCAGGTTCAGGTAGAACCCCTTGGGCCAAACATAGAATGTTGGTTTTACATTAATGGGTGAATTTTCTCTGGGTCATATAGGAATGACACACCTAGCAGATTAGGTTACATGGACCAAAAATAACATAGCGCATTTAAAAAATTCAAACACAAATAAAACTACATGATAAACTTAACCCCCGACTTTCAGGCTAACGATGGAGAAGATGAACTATTGGATGTGAAAGGGCAGTGGTCAATAACTCGGTGGCCACCTTATAGGTTATCTTTGTGGTTTCCGAAAATATTTCGCATGTGACAACTGTCTACGGTCAACTCTGCCCGACGGTTGCATTCAGCTCCAAAAACTGTGCATTAAACCTACGCTGCGACTTGACTGTGTTCACATGCCTACACCCGATGGTCTTCTTCTCCAATGTGGTTTAGCTGCGATTAATATGATATGTTATATGGTTGTTACATATATTTTAAACATATCCCGACCATTACATTTTCCAAAATGTTATATCATAAGTTTTGAACTTAGGTTTGTGACACCATTACCATATGTTTTATACAATGCATTTGTGCTAGATCTTAGCACCATAGGATTAATGACTTAGGTTAGTGGTAGGTCTTAAACACCAAGTCATACACCACCTTAGCATAGTTTTCCACTTAGGGTTTACCACATCACCACTTTCACCACATCATTACAATTTTCCCTAGCCATGAAAGCACTTGTACCATTCACTAAATTCGAACCAAGTGAAGACTTCTCATCGAAAAATTGGAGAAACTGAAGACTGAACTGATCTTTACTAAACTAATGCAAGATCCTCCTGGATCAACTCATAACATACCATATGTCCTTCTAGCATAACAACTCCACCAATCCCTCTCTTGCAAGGTTCTCTACATACCACAATGATCCGAAAAGAGAAGAATTAACTATTTTCACAATTTCACCAATTATTAACTAAGGTTGATTTTAAGTGAAATAAGGAGGGAAATTGATTTTTAAATTGCCTTAAACATAAACTTGAAATATGAAAACTAAGCATGAACAATAGAAATAAGAAGAAAACACAAAATATTTGATGATGGAGTTTGTCCCTCCTAGACTACATCTTCGGGCCTGCTTCCAATGGGCATATGTTGTATTGAAAATGCTCATAAAGTCTCTTTACATCAAATTTAACTATTCTGGACTGTGCACACAAGAATCAATAGATTTTGTCAGAAGATAGGCCTCGGCCTCAACTCTCCAATGCAACTTACATATTTCAAAAAGGACCAATATTGGCCAATATATGCCTCAAAAGTCATTTAGAGGCACAAATAACACAAGTTTGGAACACTCTCCTTACAACCCCTCTGGCACTAGCGCAATGGAAATTCTTTTATAACTCCATGGGTAGGTCTCAGGGTAAAACCTGCTGGCCTCCTGGGATCAGATTGGAAACTCATAGCATATCAAATATTTTGTAACTCTAACATTAGAGTTTCAGCGCAACAACATTTCAAATATGGCATAAGGTTACAACAAATATAACCCAAAGTATCATTGGACCAGAGGTGTATGGCATCACGTATTATATTTGGAATATGGTTGAACTATAGTCTGACGGTGATATAAAATTGTGCCACATGTTTTAACAAAATTTTAATATATTATATGTTTATATTGGCGTTGATACTTGCGGCATGTTAAATATAACATATGGTTAAACCATATTCCAACTCTGCACCAAATTTAGAATGGAAGCTCTAATATAACTTTAGAGTATCGATAACAACCTTTGGGTTTGGCGGGGCGACCAGATGTTGCAGGCTCCGCCAACCCTTCCCCCCAAATTTCAATATTTCCAAACTTTAAATATATTTTTGCGGCTTTGGTATACAAATGAACTCGTATCCCATCAGTAACATTTTGTATTCATGTTTCAAAGGTCGTGGGTTTGACCCACACTTGGAATTTTGACATGTGCCTTTGACTTTGACTTTGACTTGCCACATGTCCTTCTGTGAGACTACCACATTCAGGTGCAAAATAATCTACTGTAGGAATTTGAGCATTTTCATTTGGATCCATGATCATTGGAGGTTTATACAACTTCAATTTTTCAACATTTACAACTAAATATATATGCATGTATGGAGGAAAATTCAATTAGAATGCATTGTGCCCAATATTTTCAACAATTCTAAAAGGACCATACCTTATAGGTTTCAACTTTTTACCTTCACCTTTCATCCTTTCTCTGTTGATGTATAGCCAAAATTTATCACCAACCTGAAAGTGATGATCCACTCTATTCTTGTCATGACATATTTTGTAATTTGCCTGACTTTTCTCCAATTGATCCTACACTTCTTCATGAATCTTCTGGATTATTTGAATGAACTTGATTGCTTTGTTGGAATCTCCATGTCCATCTGTTACAAGTCAATTTTGGAATCACTCCCGAAACTCAGATCAGTATAAATAGGGTCTATCATACTCTAAATCAGTTGCTACTTTCCTTAAACAATTCATCCCATTGATGGTTTTTATCCATGAAAGTTCCACTACTTCAAGTCCAGCTGAAATGCTCCATTGAGCCACCAACACATCCCTAGACTGCAATAAGTGCTTTACAAATAACTTACTCCCATGCAAAGAAGCGTTGTAGAGCACCTAGGCCCACTTAACAATGTGTTGGTCGACTTTGAGCAAATTGTTCAAATTATTCTGGGAATCTTCCTACTTTCTAGTGGCTTCTAGAAGTGGTTCCAGCTATCATGCTATCTAATAACCTCGAATATGAACACCATGGAGCCATTAAATCACTTATCCTTTTATCCCATTGAACAAGGAAACTCCCTCATCCATTTATGGAAAAGCCATTCAATGACAAATTAATGCCAAACTACCCTCATTTCCTATAAATTGAGCACTGATCATAGTGCAAAAGGGAGCAAGAGTTTGAATTTTGTAATGTTATGCCGGTAAGATTATATCTCTTTGAGGTATTGTTTGCAAGTAATGTTATGCTACTAGAGTAATGCTATTGGTGTGATGAGGATGGACTGAAGCTGGAGCAAGTTGACATTGAATCGATGCAACTGGTTGTAACTTCTCCTTGTATCTTATAATAAAGAGATTTTCTCCTTTCCTAATAGGTGTGTTCATGATTTTATATATGAATTTTCAAATGAAATCGATTCATTTTGATTAAGATGAATAGATCATATGCCTTTATGTCATTTATGTCTTCTGTTAGTAATTGCAGGTACCAATCAAATGAGTTCAGTTTGATTGAGAGTGATGGAAGTGACAAAATGGAGACGAAGAATAGTGAAGGATCACAAGTAGGTGTTCTTCTCTTATCTGTTTATCTTAAGGAAAAGATCAAGTGTCTTTCATCTGTTTTTCTAAGTGCGTCCACCACACTTAGGTAAAATTATCTATCCGTAGGTATGATTTCCGTAAAACAAATTGGTGACCCTACTAGGAACGATTTATCATCCATGGTGGTTTTAATCTTGTTTGTCAGCCTCTAGTAGACTTTGCTTGCTTCATTACAACCATTTGAATGTGTTTTGGTGAAAGAAGTGTGATTGTTTGCAGATTTTGAGATTCCTCTGGCACCAACGCATTGTTGGTCCTGACACAGTGCTCTGCAAAGCATTGTTGGCTTAGAGAAAGTGCTCTGCAACGCATTGTCTCCCACTCAGGGGTACGTTTCTCCTGTGACCAACCAAAATCCATGATATTTTTGTCTTTTACCATCCAGTTCAGTGTCTTGTTTGTTGATTTTTCAAGTGTTTGATTGCCTCTAGAGTCCATATTTATTCTACTATCCTTGCTCACTTTGGGTGTCTATTTGTTCAATGTTTCTTCTTGTTTTCTTTATCATTGTTGAAATAGCTCCAAATTTTAAAGTTTACATCTGATCAATTCTTTATTTTTGAAAAGAGGAATTTCCGTACTAATCTTAATTTCTCTGGAAAGTATTGAATGATTGTTTGTGCATATTTGTTTATTTTTTGTTCATTCACACTTACAAGAAATCAAAAAGAAAAACATGCATTTTTCATATAGTGTTTATGAGTGTTTCATAGGAATAGTTAGGGAATTTTAATGTATATGTGCTCATTACTGATTTCTTATGATCTGATTGCTTTATCCCTTGTAACTAAGGTTTTCATTGTCGAAATTGAATCGAAACGAATGCTTATCATCTTTGTTGCATTCTAGGAATTTAAAATACATCATGCAGTGAACCTGAAAGGAAAATTTCTAAGAAATATCAACTTAAAATTTATCTCAATTAACCTAAGGGAGCATTGTAACTTATAGATAACATTTAGAGGTCTAGGCTAGAGACGTGTTCCGGTGTCGTAAAACATAGCAATTGTCATTAATTATCTGCGATACATTCCGAGTGTAATACCTCATCCCATGTACATAAGTATATCAGAGCTCGTCCACGTACCTTGAGTATATCGGGAAATGCTCTAGTATGAAAAGTATAGGGGGATTCTCTCACCATGCGGTTTGGCATTAGACAGCGCTAATACGAATTTGGCCTCCATGTACCATCGAGTATATTTGGGAGGACAACATTAGGTTTCTTACCATCCATAGGTAACCGAGTCGGATGCCTTGTACATTGTGATACACCAAACACAGCATTCGGGGAGATTTCCTACATGTATGTAAGTCCTTGGTTTACTGGGGCGATATATTGCAGTTCACAATTGCTTGGTAATCCTTTTGCCTAGCATTATCGTCTTTTGGTTTATTTATTTTTGGTAATAAAATCAATCATCAATCGTGGAATAATATCAACCCTTTCCCCATCGTTCGCGTAGGACAGCGAATAAACCACCTTTACCACCAAAATCTACACCTAGTCGGTGAAGGCGAGCTCGTCCTACCAAGTCTGGTACCTCTGTAACCTTTGGTGCTTCATCTTATTCTAATTTTCTAGATTCATATGATCCTTTGAGTACCGAGTCTCAATTCATTTCTACTGATCCCAGTTTATATGCTACCGTCGATACAAAACCCTCACAGTTACCTGAGGACACTGAAATTGAACCCAGTGAAACGGTAAATCCAGAACCTGAAGTTGTTCAACAAGAAGTTGATTCGGAAATTGTCATTCTTTTACCATAATATCTTGATCCTGAAGTTAAAAAACAAGAAGTTGTTCCCGTGTCGGAAGACAATCAACTGGCTCATCCTCATTCTACTGCCTGAAATTGATCTTGGTCCTAATGGTGAATTACTTCCACTTGGTTTGATTTCAATTGAGGAAGAAACTCAAGAAGAGACAACCCCTACAACTCCAACTCATTTTGGATCGAGGCTTCATCGTTATCCATATTTTCCTCATTTGACCCACACTTCTCCTGTTGATCATGCTCAGTTTCAAGTTCGCATAGATTCATTAGGGTATTTGATAGGTCATTTAACCATGGCTCAGACAGCATCCTAGATTGTACCATCTGTTACAGCTACGACAACATCTATTGTTGCTACATCTTCGATGTTTACTACAACACCTAAGTCTCATATTTAAGATGGTTTATCAGTCCCACAGGGTTACCACTCTTTAAATGGAACCCACTCTGGTGCCTCCTCTAGTCCAGGACTTCGCCCATGTCGTCATCTATAATTTTATCTTTTTTCTCTCTTACGAGTATTGAACAGCCGGATCCTTTATTTATATCTTCAACTCAATATCAGGCTAGTCTATCTGATTACCATCCATCTTATCCAGTTTCTACTGGAATCCCATCATATGAAGGTTAGTATGCTCAATATTCTTATACTCCATATGCTAGAGGGTAACCCATGTTTACCCCATATGGAAGTACTCCTTCATTTTTAGGTCAATCTTATGTTGGAATGCATGTTTGTCAATGGTAGCCTACATTTCCTATTCAACCACAAACGGTTGTCTACCCATATCAACCAGTTCAACCTGTTCCATCTGTACCTACTATGCCTGTTATTACCTCATTTTCCGTAGCTCAGCCTTCTCAGGCGGGTCCTTCAACCCTTTACCCTCAAGTTTTGGGTCTACAGACTTTATCGTCTCAGGCTAGTTTACAACATCCGTCTGTATCGAGAATTTCACAACCACAGGCTAGTCTACCCTTGTATGGAATTTCACAGGATTCTACTGGTCCCGTCTATTCACAACCTGGTCCATCCTATCGTAGAGGGAAAAAACTATATTATCAAATCCCATGGCAGCCACAATAGCAATTCCAACAGTATAAACCTATCCCAGACTTGGTCAACAATAATATGTTGGGTTTGGTCAACAGCAAGCTTATCCAGGTTTTGGTCAATAGGCCTATCCAGGGTTTGGTCAACAAACTTACCCCTATCAAGGTTACCAGTAGCATATTCCTTATACTGGTGCATTACGGCCTATTTCCCAGGAAATTCCATCTTACCCTAGTTACGCTTAACCCGATCTAACCAAAAATTTCCATTTTTTGCAACACTAGAGTTACCTAATTTAAACTAGCTCACTAATTATCCCATTCATTATTTACCATGGTGTTCGGTGATTCCTCATAAATTACCCTCCAATATCCCAAAATTCAGTGGAAAATCTAGGGAATATTTGTCTACGCACGTTATGACTTATCAGTTATGGTGTTCCTCACACTCCTTGAATGATGATTCTGTTAGACTCCATTTTTTCCAGCGAATGCTCAATGGTCCATATGCAAAGTGGTATATTTAATTACCAAGATCTTATTTTGATAACTTCATGTATTTGGCCACTAATTTTCTAACCCACTTCTAGTTACCCATCAGATATGAAACTGCAACGGAAATTTTGACCAACTTTAAATAGACAACTGCTACTCACATATTAGATCACATTCATGAGTGGCGTCGTCGTCATCAAATGGTTAAAACCTTTGTTCCAGATCAAATTTTAGCTAAGTGGTTTATAAATTCCTTATTTACATATATCACCAAGGACATGTCCAAAGGCATTGTTTTCACTGAAGAGAAAGAAATTTCTCATGCCCAGTATTTGGATTTGATTTATACTCAATCTGGAATGCTCTATGAAAAGATTATGAAAGCACCACGGCCAAATTTTACTGTTCCTCCTCCTCCATCTGGTAAGGACTTGCATGTCGGCGATGGTGTGGTTGGTTCTGCTAGCACTCAGGTAGTAATTCGAACATCTGTTTCCAAACTTGTTGTGTCCAATCAAACCCCTGTTACATATGATCCTGCGTCTTCTTCCAAAATACATTTTGTCTCATCTGACAAGGGAAAAGTGACAAGCAACCCAGAAGTAAGAAGAAAGGGAAAGATAAGAAAAAACAAAATTCACCCCAGCAGGAAAAATCATCTGATACACCCGGTACTTCTCAAAAACCTCCTTACCATTTTTTGATATGTAATGAGGAGAATTTTACGCAAGACTATCCTCACCGCTCAGAAGTCTTGAAACTTCTTAATACTTCTCCCGCATCTGAAATGTTGACAAACTATTTTCCGAACCCGAAAACACATATGGTTGTTATGGATCCCACTTTTATTTCACAAGTTCTTATGTTATCCGCCACTAAGCCAAAAATTCATGTTTTGGTGTCCACTCAAAGTAAATATTATGGTAATTCTCTTTTGTCATCAAATAGTCAGGCTACAGATAAACCTACTACTTCGACTTCATTTGATTCAATTGTGTTTCCTATTATTCCTGAGTTAACAATAAATCCATCAAAGGGAGTCGTTCATAAATCGAATTTCAACCCTCGAGCTCATGTAGCTCAAAATTATAACATAGCCAAAGATTTGGCTCAGTCACCTTCTGTTATGTCGATGTTTGAGGTTCTTCAGAATTGTCCCTCCCAAAAGCATGCTTTGTTGTCGGCAATTAGTGGAATCGATACGACGGACTCTAATCTCCTAGTCTTTAACCATGGGAACTATGTGCCACAATTTCCAGCACAATTAGCATTTTTTATGCAAGTAAATGTCCTGAATCACCTCATTCATCGAACTATTATTAATGAAGGTGCATATACTTGTATCATGTCTATGAATTTCTGGAAGTCACTTGGCTCGCCACATTTATTACAATCACCTACGACGTTAAAAACTTTTAACGGTCGTATATATAAACCTTATGGAATTCTCAATAACCTGCAAGTCGAACTAGGGGGGAATTTTTACTATTGAATTTGAGGTCATTGACAGACCCCTTGACTACAATATCTTATTTGGAAAACTATGGTTTTATGTTATGGTTGCAGTTTTCTCTACTTACTTTCGCATGATCACCTTCCCCCATAAGGGCGACATCATATTCATTGATCAACTCACCTTCTTTGCCTCTATTTCCCAGGCAACTAGAAGCGTTATGTTCATTCACGTACCCCTACCATCTCTTCTGAATATTGGTGTAGGGCTCTTTAAGGGTTCTTCCCTAATGGGCACCCTTTCATTACCGTCGCCTGTGACATCGACGAAAATTGCAAAAATAGAAACCTGCAATATGATATCTTCCACTTCATCTGACTTATGGAAGGTTCCCAATGAATCCAAAATAGATAGGTTGGGTGTGACTATGCCGCTAAGTCCAATCGAGCTCACATAGCAATCAATATTTTTGGCTTGAACGAACAATTCTTATCCTTTTTCGCTGATTGTTTGGATGGATCATTCTTTGGATTATCGTACTTATTTTGACCCTTTTTCACGTATATTCCCAATTTATGAGATAATTATGGAATCCATGATGCCGGAAGAAGAACCATGGGCAGATTCTCATCACCAATCCCATCTTCCAGATTACATTGAAGATAGTCTGACTGAACTATATCACCCTATAGTTGTTGATTTATTAATGACTTCCATTTCTATTGATGCCATCAATTCTAAGTGAAATCCATCAAGTATCGAAGAAATCATTTCTATCAATATTTCAACCAAACCTAGTGTAGTAGAAAAAATTTGTGTCGGCGCATCTTGTTCTACATTTTAACTTGACACTTACCGCTCTCTTTTCCATGAATTTTGTGATGTATTCACTTGGTCATATGAGGAAATGCCAGGCATCGATTCCAGTACCGTTGAGCATGAGGTTAAAATGTACCCTGATGTCAAACTGGTACGACAGTGCCTCTGTCTTTTTTATCCTAAGAAGGCTATTTCCATTAAAGCAGAAGTCGAAAAACTTTTGTGTGATGGTTTTATTTACCCTGTTCCGCTTACCGATTGGGTTTCCAACATTTTTGTTGTCATGAATAAACAAGGAACAATTAGAGTGTGCGTTGATTATCGGGATGTTAATCATGCTTGTCCAAAGGACAAATATCCCACTCCCTTTATCGACAAAATCATTGACGAATGTTTCGGATGTGAAATATTTTCCTTCATGGATGGTTTTTCTGGTTATAATTAGATCAATATTTGCCGAGAGGAGCAGTATAAAAGAGATTTTATCTGTCCCTGGGTCACATTCACTTATCAAAAACTCCCTTTTTATTTATATAACACTAGGTAAACCTTTGAGAGGGCAATGAATTATGCCTTCCATGACATCAAACACATTGTTCAACCTTATCTGGATGACTTACCTGTGCATTCACATAAACGGGTTGACCACCCGGTACATTTTAGAGCCATAGTTTTACGATGTCATCACTACAACATACGCCTCAATCCACGCAAATGTGTGTTTTGTGTCAGTTATGGTCGTTTTCTTGGTTTCATCATGTCGAAAGATGAAATTCGACTTGATCCCTTGAAGGTCCAGGCCATTCTATATTTTCTTGTGCCTTCCAACCTACTTCAGTTACAGAGACTCCAAGGGAAGGCTAACTTTCTAAGGATATTTATTCCCAACTACGCTAAAATGGCTAAAGGATTTACTCAACTCTTGAAAGAGGGGACTCCCTTCCATTGGTATGAGGTTTGGTGCTCTTAAAGATACCTTGATCCGAGCATAATTAATATAGCCCCCAAATTATCACAGTGATTATTCTTTATATCTCGCCGCTCCAGATACAACAATTGTCATGGTTTTAGTCTAGGAAGAATATGGGATTGAACATCCAATCTATTATTTTAGTTGCAATCTCAATGATATGGAAGTTAAGTACACTTATGTTGAGAACCTCACATTGCAAATCGTTCAAGTTGTACAAATATTTCACCACTATATCCTGATCTGAAAGACCATTATCATTTTGGATTGCAACACTATGACATACATTCTATCATGTCAATTTTTGGGGGGGTAATACTCAAAGTGGATAGTCATTTTGCCATAATTTTATATGGAATTCATCAAATCCAAATCAGATAATTCTTTGGTTTTTGTTGATCTTATCTGTGACCTTCCCTCGAGTAGCACTGAGTCTACATTAGAACCATCCATTCCAGATGAGTCTTTGTTTTTGATTGCGTCATCTAACCCGTGGTATGGATATTTTCTGATCTATCTCCAGAGCCAAACTTTCTGACCCAATACCTCTCGCTCGCAACATCAACGTATTTTATACCAAGCTAAACATTATTTGATCGTCGACGACACACTTTATCGTCATGGTGTCGATATGATTTTACGTAGGTGCCTCACTCATGAGGAAGATGAGAAAGTTTTAAATGATTGCCACGATGGTACCTATGGTGGAAATTTGTCTAGTTTTGCTACCGTGCAGAAGATTCTCCGCATTGGTTACTTCTGGCCTAACATATTTCACAACTACATTCTTGCGGTCAAAATTTTTCATGATTTCCAGATATCTGATCGTAAAACTCATGTGCCACCAGCGCCAATGAATCTTCTCATCGTTGTGGGACCATTTTCCAAATGGAGCATTAACTTCATGACATGTAACCCTTGGTCGGGGAGGCATGGCTATATTATTTTCATCGTTGACTAATTTACCAAGTGGGCTGAGGTGATTCCTACATTTAACAACACAAGGGAGACAGCTGCATTGTTTTCCTTTAACCATGTGGTTACTCAGTTTGGTGTGCCACAAGCCATAGTTATAGATCATGGAAAGCACTTTCACCACTACATGATGACTGAGTTGACTGCAAATTTAGGACTTGTTGTGCTATATAACAACCCCCCATTTATTTTTATAAATAGGGACCCTTTAGACATAAATAGGAAATTATTTTAATTTCTAAACAAAAAACTTAGAAAATAAATATTTTCTTTTAAAAAGTTTTATGCTTTATTTTTCTTGAGCACATCGCAAATTGCATATATTATGAATTTCAAAGACTCATAAACTTTAAAATGTGCGATCCACGATATGCGATCAACTTTTCCGAAGATATGTTTGAACTTTACAGAAAACTTCAATCACCGTTATATTTACTTTATCGCATCACACCTCACTTAATCAATCAAAAAAAATAAAAGAAAATCGATATAAGTTGCGACTTCGCGGACCCGACGAGAAAATAAAGAAATGAATATAAAACTTTCAGCAATCACAGTCAATTAAGTTTTTCAAAAAGCGCAATTCGCATTTCGCATAACTTAATAACATACGCCAAATTGTTATCCTATAAAAGTTTTGATCTACGATTTGCGTAGATCACATTTCGCAATCTTTAAGGGTAAGTATTTTGAATGGTTATAAATTATGACTTGCAATACGCATGTCGACGACATTTAATGGATCAATCATGTGAATTAAATTGTGTCATATCAAAATGAAATTCGAGATCTTAACGGCTTTAAAGTGATTGATATATTTTACACGTGAAGGTGTATGAGATATTAATTCAGAGATTATGATTGATGATTGATGTTATATCTTGATAGATTTATATCTACTTGCATGTGTTTGAAATAAATGATAGATTTGTCTCTTTGATTCTCTATACTTGTAAAATTCGCTCTGTTTTTAGGAAACCAGTTAACAGATTGAGAAAGAGTAAAATGATAAAAAAGGGCAAAGAAATTTCTCAGACATCGTCTACTGAAAATACAGAGATGTATCCCTTATTTTCAAATATCGTCTTCAACAAATATTGTGGCAGTTCTACATGGGAAGCAATGTATAAGATTTTTGAAAGCGAAGGACCAAGGGTGATAACCAAATTTTCTTCGACAAGAATGGAATCTACCTCCGACGCAACTCTTTTTTACGTTGCATGCTCATACATCCACAGGATAGTTGCAAGACCAAAGATTCTCCCTTATACAGACATGGTTAAGTGGGTAATTGATCACTTAGACATTGAAGATAGATTGTTTAAGAATTCGAAGGGAGAAACTATGGGCTCTTTTAGGGAAGAATATTTAACAGCAATGTATCATCTACCACCCCCATAGAAGAAATATGACAAAGACTTTTTGAAAATATTTAAAGGGGAACATCTAGATCTTATCAAAGTCATCAAAGAATGGAAGGAGGAACAGGGGAAGTTGAAGCAAGATAAGCTTGGTACGTACCCAATTGCCCAAATTCCTAACCCTTAGTATTATGTTGCCGATATGTTATGTAGATTATTTTCCAGACCTGATAGCACTATATTCTCAAAAGAATGGGTTCCCCTGATTGACGCAATCGTCAATTCATCAATATTGAATTGGGAAAACATCTTATCTGATAATCTAGCCAAGAACATTACCGAATATAGGAATAAAAGGAGTATTTAATCCAGATAAATACCTCCCTTTTATGTGTCTGCCTAGAGCATGGACGCCATCTGTTTTACTTCTATTTTTCCTACCATGGGATGGAAACGGACTACCCAAGACCCTACCCCAATTCACATTCACCACAAAGAACTCTGGGATTTAGACTTCCACCTACACTTCTATAAAATCTGTTACAGAGTCATATTTCCTATGCACCAGATGATTTTCAATAAAAAGGCCCCTAGGGTTTCTAAAGAAGCCAATGCAGACATTCTTTCTGTATCTAGACGGTTTGCGGAGGAGAATTTTACATATATTAGAGTATTCAGGAGTTATTCTTCTCCCCATGTTTTACCCTATTACATTACCGATAAGTTACTTGCAAGAGAAATAGCCTATCAGCTTGTTAATGGTGTCACAAAATAGCTGAAAGATGCTAAAAAGACTATTTGGCCTAATTACCCTGTACAGTGTGGCACTTTTGCACTTTTTGACATCGGCCATACTTATAAGGAATTTTTCGATATTCATTTATTGAAATTGGCAGAAATTCCAAAAAGGTTATATGATCCAAATGATGTAATTAAAAATTACATCATAGAGCTTAAGTTAAAGCCTTTTGTAAAGGAGGAAGATGGATTTGATGATCTCTTCCAGGGCATGGAAAATTTTTCAGACATTATCAAGTATGCATCCAGCCAACTAAGTCGAGATGATTTTGAAGCTTTCCAAACGTTCAAAAACAGGAGACTAGAGAAAGTCCCTCTCAATTTGCTAACTATTCAATATGAAAAAAAACACACTCCAGTATCAGCTTGGATGATGAAGTAAAAGATATCTCTGAAGATGAATCAGGTCAGTCATAGCAGCAATCTCATAATTCGGCTCACTCTGAAAATGAATCCAAATCTAAAAATGAAAGCCCAGAAAAGATAATTGACCAAGTAATCCATGAGATAGAGATGCTAGAGGAAAAGAGAAATAATGGAACATAATCAGATT
The DNA here is from genome assembly GCA_034641835.2 of Pinus albicaulis. Lineage (NCBI taxonomy): Eukaryota > Viridiplantae > Streptophyta > Pinopsida > Pinales > Pinaceae > Pinus > Pinus albicaulis. The sequence goes on along the minus strand of CM076582.1, from coordinate 758,581,543 downwards.
CTCAAGCAGTTCAGCACAGTCATAATATACTAGATCAGTACAGTTCACCACAAACAAAAGATCTTATAGATGAATGGAAGGAGTTTTCTGAAGCAATAAAAACTCCTAAAGAGAATCCAAATACTGATCAGGAAACAATTTTCAAGACACCTGAACACTCCCAGAAGATAGTGGAAACTTTTAATCCACTACAAAGAGTTTCAGCAATGCATGATAAAGAAATCATACCGCCCTACCCTACAGATCAGATAGTTCTACAAATTGAATATATTACCTCATTGGATATTTTCTACAGTCCCGGTTATAAGGTTGTAGTTAAAAGAAACAAAAGGAGGAGAATTGATGAAACAACTTCAAAACCTACATATGAATCAGTTGATGTACTATGGAGAGATTCCTTAGATGATCCTACTGAAAATTTAACCAAATTATCACAGTATGCAGGGGCATATGCTACTACTACTGTTGATAAAGCTACTGAGGTTAGATTGTTGCTAAAACAAAAGGAAGACAGAGTACAAGAACTAGAGAAGTTGTTGAATGAAGAGAAATCTATTTCCAGTGAGCAATTCAAAGTAAACACAACCCAATTTCATAAAGATATTGAAAGCCTTAAATTGTTGCATCAGACAGAGATTAGTGAAAAACAAGCACAGTTGGAAGTAGCAATGACCAAGTTACAAAGCCAACCACAATTAGAGAAATTTATCAAAGAAGCATTGGATTTAAACACTAATTTAAATAAAGAACAAAAAGTGTTTTGTCATCAAGCTTCTATAATCGACTCTTATTGTGATTCAAATAAAATACTGATCCAACAGATAGCAATCCATAAACTTGAATGTGAAAGACTTGAGAAGAAAATTGAAGAACACATCCAATGGAAAGTATCAGATTCGGGGAAGGAAGCTAATCTACCTCAAGTAGATAAGCTTCACAAAGAAAATATATTCAGAGAATGGGAAGCACAAATCAAACAGGTAGAGAAAGAAGCAGCGAAGACATCCAAGATATCAAGTGAGATTATTGAATCTATGTGTGAAAAACTGTCTAGAGCAGAACTTCTCAAGGAGAAAATGTCTGATGTGTTCTCAGAAACAAGACAGGTGGAAACGCAGTGGAAGCAGAGAGCAAATACACAAAAGTAAATTATTAAAAAGGTAAATAAGTTTGATCAGGAAAATTACTGGAATTTTCTGATCAAACCTTATCATCAGCATCAGACTCTGCAGTCTCTTACAAATTCAATGAACAGATCCCAGTCAGTACTCTCAAATGTTATTTTCAAGGGACATATCAGATCAAGGATATCGCAGCCAGCTCAGATCAAAGAAATGTTAGATATTTGTCAACTTCGTGACCACATTTAGAAGAAAGGACAGGACTCATAAATCAGAATTGTTAGTTTAGTTTCCTAGATTGTAGTTTAAGTTAGCTTTATGAGGAAGGTTGTTTGAAACCTCCTCTATATTTTTGTAATAATCTATTTTAGTTTATATTTAGTTTAGTATTTAAACCCTTCTCATGCATTTAGAGAAGGGTCAAGAAATTTGTCAAAAACATTTGCAAAGAATGCACTATTGTAAGTTTGTTAGTGCTTTGATGAATTAATGGAACACATTTGTTATCTTTTGACAATTAAAGTTGTTTAACTGATGTTGCACTACTGTACTCTTTATATTTCTTGAAAGTGAGAAGGAGCAGATTCATTGTTGTTAGTTTACATGAGTAGAACTTCATACATATGTTACTTCTATTCACTTGTATTAAGTCTTACTTCATAGATTGACAGTCATCTTTTTATTGCATTATATTTTTGAAACGTCATCTTATATAAATATTACATGCACTTATATTCTAATATTTAGCTATGGTTTCTTATTGAATATGTAATCACACTGACAAATGCGATTTTTATTTTACAATTCTTCTATGCAATATAATTTTCTAGAAGAATCATTTTACATCATTTTCATCTCTTTCAGCTGTTAAATGATCTATATTACTGAAAATTGAAAGATATCATTTTAGATCGCATAAAGGAAAAACACCCTAGGTATATATTAGATTAAATATTTTAGATAGATGCATATAGATTAAAATCATTACCCATTTGCATGCTATATTCACAACACCCTCAAAATCATCTTTATTGGGAAACTAGTCCCATTATCCCCAGTCGGAGCCACTACACCAAACGGAAAAGGAGTTGCTTTAAGGTCCGGACCGGGTGGTTTTCCCCCATGTTTTGGCAGCGGAATTCCGAGGCCTCAACAAGACTGTCGCATGATAGTTCTACCCCTTATTATCTATAGACTAATGGACAAGTTGAAGCCATCAATAAAATTCTTAAGTGTATGCTTCAATGAATGATTGGGGTTCATAAATGAAACTAGAATTTAATCCTATACTCGTCTTTGTGGGCTTACCGAACCTTGGTGAGAAACGCAACCGGATTTACTCCCTTTTAGCTAGTTTAAGGTTTGGAATCTATCTTACCGACTCAATGTGAAATTCCATCGTTGAAACTCGCAATTGACCTGCTACTTGACACTTATGACGAAGAGGCATGTCTTTTAGATCTCATCCATCTAGATGAAACGCGTCGTGAAACCGCATTGGCCAATGAAGCACATAAGAGACGAATCAAGGCGCAATATGACCACAATGTCAAGCCTCGCACCTTCTCGGAAGGAGACCTAGTCTTGCTTTATGATCAAGAAGTTGATAAGATAGGAATAGGAAAATTTGAACTATTATGGCATGGCCCCTATATTGTCAAGCGTGTTCTGGAAAAGGGCGCCTATGAGTTGGTAGATTATGATGGGATTCCATTGTCACAGCCTCGAAATGGGTTGTATCTAAAACGTTATTATGCTCTATTCTGCATAGTAAACATTGTATGATACTGTATATATGCTTTGAGTGCATGTGTGTCATAGTGTGTCTTTCAAGAGTTTTCATGTGGTTATTAATCTGCTTTGCATTTTTTTCCAGATGTCGGAATATTTGGAACTATTTTTTGGTTATGTCGATGGTGCTGTTAGCCCCTTATAAATTCCTTGACAAGCAAGCAAGGGGCTAATTTTTTTTATAAGCCTGCAAGAAATGCATTTCCCTTGAAAACACATCATCCTTGCACCCTTTTCAAGTCCCTTGCCTTGTGACTATTTCACTCTGTTTTTCTGAGTCAATAGGCCTTGTGGATAAAGAATTATGCTCCAAAAGGCTTTATTCTACCCTTTATACCCTTGCAAAATGCTCCATTTTCGCCCCTCTTTTCCCTCTCTCAAAATCCCCTTTGTTCCCCCTAAATTTCCCTTTCTCTCCTAAAAATTCCCAAAATCCCCATGAAATCCCACCCACTCCCTTTGTTTATGCCTAAATCCTCCTCATTCCCCTATTGTTGCCCTTGGCTGGCCTTAAAATGCTTTAAAAACAAGCAATAAACCATATTTTCTGCATAGCCCGGGCCTAGCCCCTTTCGGCTTAGCCCCTGCACCTTCCCCCCACAGAACCCTGCGCTATGACCGAGCGCTAGCCTGAAAGGCGCTAGTCTCCAATGTATATCGGGAGTGTTCCTGACCGTGGATCTTTGTAGATCGGGCAGCGATCGTTAAACCCAGCGGCATTCGTGTTTCCCCGTTCAAACCCCCGATCACGCCATCGTCGTTCATTTACCCACCAGATCGACGGTTCGGAGTGTCCCAGCCCCTGTGGTCCCCGCCGCGCACTATCCATAAACCCGATGGTATCTATCGCACCGCTTTGGGGCAGTAGGCGGTATTCTCCCATTGCCCAGCGATTCCACTCAGCTTGTGACGCGTGGCTCCTGTACAATTCCAAAACTGCTTGCCCATCGCACGTTATCTTTCGGTACAGGACGCGCATCGATATGCATATCAGTCGTCAGATCTTCCCTTTCCCATCCAACGATCATCGCTCAAAGAAGTTGTGCAGGGTTTAATCCATGGTCGCCGTACTCCTGGCCCACCGTTCGTCGGCCTCCGTCGCATGTTCAACCGTCGATCTCCTCTCAGATCCGACGGTCCAGTTTTGTCTCCCCGCTGTTGACTCTTCCGTCGTCGCCCGGTCCCGCCACGTCACCTCCACGTGTCTCACCGTAAATTCGCCCCTCCCATTTTATATATTCATTCAAAGGGTCAATTTTAAGGTTTTTACGTTAATTTTCCTTTGCACTCCGCCAACCTTCCACCAGAGCACTTCTCCACCACTCCTCTGCGTTTTTTCGCCTTTCGTCTGCAGCCCCACTGTCATCCTCACAGTCATCCACATCATCCGACCCCCCATTGTTTTCTTAACCTGTGCTCATATTTTGCAGGGTTATCAGAGGCAGAAAACTGCCATGGTTCATATGTACTACTTCAATGGCGTGTTGCGTAGACAGAATTAAATCTGGAAGCTGGTACTACAATAGAAAACTCAGAAAGGTAGCGGCGTCATAAATATTACCCAGGGACAGTTCAACCTCAGCGAAGAAACCTATCCAGGGCCATTAAAGCCCAGATTCTGCAACCAAAATTTGAATTAAGAAGCAGAGAGCTTAAGGCATGCAAATGAAGATATTTAAGCCTTACGTTCAAAGTCTTAGAGGCAAAGCACCAGATCAGCAACCCCATGGATCATGCAGAAGGTACAACACACAGAGATTCATGTATATCAAGTTTCACATCAGCAGATTGTCCCAAAGGACAAAGCACCCATATTAGCTCCATTATTTACTGTGTTCCTAAAGATTTCCGCCTTAACTACAGTCTAAAGCTACCAGGGCATTTGTTTCACAAGCATGGCAGTCCATTCAGTCATTACGTTTATGCACCAAAGTACTACACAGTAATGCAATCAGAGTACATCACAGTCACATCAGAGTACTCTGAAGTCTGAAGAAGATCATTAGTTCACCCAAAGAACACCAGAGATTAATGCACAAGATTTATACAGAGTGGGCTTCGGCCCTCTTTCTTTTTAGAAGTTTAATACTACATTTAGTTCTTCACCTACCTCCTCTGCTCCACTGGAGCTATAAATTCATGAAGAAACTCATTGTAAAAGGTTTTTGATCAGTTATCAGAGAACTGCAAGTAGTTTCTTTTGAGACACAGTCTCTGTGTAAATTTGTAAGATAGGTTGAGGAATATGATTTCAGACTAAGCATTCAGATATTGGCAATTTTGTACTTGATTGGTGTTGTTATTTAATATGACAAGCACATTTCTTTGGATCCTGATCTGAAGCAGTGGTGATATTTTCCTATCTCTGTGTTTAATTCATTTCATTTCGTTTCTACTGGCTTGCATCAGAATATTGGCATTAGGATTTACCCTTGTTAGGTATCCTATGTTTCTGCTCTCCTTGCCATTAATGTTTCTCTTCTGAATGTGTTATCTAAGAATTGATTTTAGTTAATTTAACCAGTGTAGTGGATGATATTTCCTGCTCTCTGATGTATGAATTAAATGTATCTGTTCTTAGATGATTCTGGTTAAGGATTTAGCTGGAAGATTTGGGAACACTGGGGATTAGAGTTAGCCCTGTCCACTAGGAGCCTTGTGCGACCAGCTGATCTTTAAATTTGTGATCTGAATCCGTGTTGTCTCCTCCTCTCTTATCATTCCATATCACACAATCATCTTTAAGATCCTATGTTTTAGATGACTAGCCCAATTGAAAGCCTGCCTATTGATTAGCAAGCAAATCCTTTCCTGACTCCATTTCCAAATGGTTTTGAATATTTCTTGGGATACCTCACCTCTGCCTTTTTCCTCTTTGCTCATCCTGGTCTTACACTGAACCCTTATTTCCTGATAACCAGCAACCAAAACAAACAAACCTTGTGCCTATAACTAGCCTAACATATTTAATCCTCGAGCTTCAAAGACATATACACCTTTGATATAACATAGAGAGATCCCTCTCTGGACCCAGGAGGGCTAGATCCTGAGGTCTAAAATTGGTTTGATTTTGTCTCATCTTTTGGTATTACCAACCTTGCCAAAACATGGGAACCCCAACATAATGGCGACTCCGCTGGGGAATTTCTGAAATACTCTCCATCCTACTACATTCTAAGAACTTCAGAACCTACAATCTCTGGTTAGGTTGGCAGTTAGGCATTCCTATTCACACATCAACCTAAATACCATTTTTTGTGTTTTCCCATACTCTTGGACAGAGTCTGGAAAGGGCCAGGTAGCCTCCAGATCTCACACTCCTTCAGAGGTGACACATCTGGTAAAATCCCTCCCAGTCAATCTATGGTTAGAGTTTGTTGTGTTTGAAGATATCTTTGAAAAGGGACATTTCACAAGCACTGTGGTGGACAGTTTACCCCCCAAAAAAACACCCTAAACCTTTCCACCTGGCGACTCCATTTTTCCTAAACGATTAAAAGACTCCACAGGTGATCAGTAGGCCTGCTGATTATCTTGGTTCACATAAGACTCCACTGGGAGACCAGCCACCATAGCAACATCAACCACAATAGAAGTAACAAATAGGGTTAAGCTGCTTGGTTAAAAACTACACTCTAGCTTACAGAACCATTCACACAAGAGCTTACCCAAACCCAAACCCACTTGAAATAGTTGACAATCCTGAGAGCATCCTCAAGAGATATCCTACACCCAAACAACCAGCTATTTCCACTCACATCCATAGAGCTAACTCTACACCAGAAGATCTTACGGCTCTATCACACTTTCACCTTGACCTAGACCTACCCAATAGATTACCTAGAACTAGGTCATTCGGTGTTCTAGACCAACCAGACCTTGAGCTCTCTGGTTCACCACCTCAAAGTGGTGGACACCCTGTGAATAGACATACCCTTCCCTCTACACCTCCTGATACACATTTCATACAAAACTTGGGGCTCGGTCACCCTAGATCTGCTCATCAGTCTTCTGCTGGTCATAATATCCCTGTCATCCACATACCAGCTATCCAAGTTAACCCTTTACCTCATCAAAATATCATCATGGCACCCTGTTATGCACCTCTAGTTTTACCTCAACCCCTAGTACCCTTACCAAATGATTATCAGTCAAAGATCCCACACTTCACTGCAAAATATTCCATCACAGCCCAGCATCATGTAGATAAGATGGAAGATTCTTTTGACTACATGGAAATAGATGATGATACAGTCAAAATGAGAATATTTGCCCAGAGCTTAGGGGGTGATGTGAAGAAATGTTTTAAAGGCCTACCTCCAGGTAGCATCAATGATCTTCCAGCCTTATATCAGACTTTCATAAACAAATGGGAAGCTAAGGCTAACCCTCGCCAACTCTTATCAGAATACATGAGCCTTAAAAGAAACATAGGAGAGAGTGTCCATGATTACACAACAAGATTTAACAGCATTTACAATTCCCTCCCTCCATATATGAAACCTCCACAAGGCATGGCTCTAGCAAAATACCCCGAAGGCTTTGATGCTGACATGGCCTATGAGCTTAGGGATAAAGAGTACAACACATTAGAGGACATGCAGAAAGGAGCAGTGAACATAGAGGTAAATTTGATTGAGAAAAGAGCAATAATGAGATCTGAGAAAAGGGTAACATACAGAGATGACAATGTAGCTTCCTCATCTGACCAAAATTATGATAAATTGTCTAAAAATGTGGAAAATTTACAGCAAATGATGGAAAAAATGGTTGTCACAGTCAGTAACCAAAATAGAAACCAAAACCAGAACCAAAACTTTAGAACGAACAATAACACCCCCAACAGACAAAGAGAATCAGATCAGCAAGTTATTCCCCCATTCCAAGAGAATTTTCTGGATGAAGATGAGGGAATCATAGAAGAGTCTGAGGGAAACACAATTAATATGTTTGAAACAGAGGATTCGATCCACAACTCTTACTCAAAAGAAGAACAACCCTCACCCTCTGGTTGGGATGAAGAATGGATAGAAACTGAGGATTACAGATTAGGATTTGAAAATGCCATGATGCAGGTCAGGGAACAATATGAACTCAGAAGCAAAAAGAGCCAAGAAACGGCCAAAACAAAAGCTTCTGAGGTCACCATCAAGAAAAGACCTGATAAAACTTCTAAAGCAACTGCTGAAAGTAACAAATCAGCAGCTGAGAGTTATGGAAAGAACAGAGAAGGGGACAAACGAAACACTGATACAAAAGGTAAACCAGCTAGCAGCACTAGCACTGTAGTTAGTTCTCCTGATAAAACTGTCACAAACACTATACATAACGAGAATCAACACACTGATTCAGCCACTAAAGCGGTGGCTAACAAAACAGAGTTAAATGTTCCAAAGAGTCAGTCCACTTTCAATTTGGAGAGTGAGATTGCAAAAATCAAAATCTCTGTCCCCCTCTATGAGATGGCCACTTAGGATGTATATAAAGGCCAAATTTTGAAAGCATTAAATTTAGGTGAGAACAGTGACACTGTAAATTTGAGTGATGATCAACCTTCCCTTCTGTTTGGTCCAAAGATAGAAGGAAAGTTTCAGGAAGGGGTAGTGCCCCCTTTTTATATCAGTCTTAATATCCATGATAAGATTCTCCACAATGCAATGCATGATTCTGGGGCATCACACAACCTGATGCCTAAAGTAGTGATGGAAAGATTAGGCCTAGAGATAACCCGTCCCTATAAGGACCTATATTTATTTGACACTAGTAGAGTAAAGTGTCTTGGCCTGATCAAAGATTTGTGTGTGAGCCTTACTCAAATTCCTGCCAAGTGTATGGTCATGGATGTTGTGGTGGCAGATGTGCCACCCAAATATGGCATGTTATTATCAAGATCATGGGGATCCAAGCTGCAAGGAACAATGCAGATGGATGGGGCTTATGCCACAATCCCAATCTTTGGCCAACTTAGAAGACTGTACAGGGCAGCACAAATGAAATTCCTGGTCAGTAGCCCTGAAAATCCTGAAAATTCTCCTCTATACTTTGTACATACAGACCTAGATTCCTTTATCTTCTGCAATGATGAATATTTGGAGGGACCAGAATCTGAAAATGTAGATACAAGCAAAGGTACACATGATGGAACAGAGCCAATGGACTATAACATAATGGTTACCCTAGACTCAGAGGAGGAATACGTAGAAAAATTTGAACAATGCACTGAAACAACAATTCAAAGTGAACCAGAAACAGAATGCAATCAGCCAACTAGTCACCTCTTTGACTTCCACATCCATAACAAAAAACTAAACGGACCAAGGCCTAGTGCTGACCCTATAACGCAACATAATGGCGAACCCAGCTGTAGGGAAGGAAATGACGATAGAACGAAAAATGAACCCTTGTGGGAGATGAATTTTGATGGGTCCTGCACAAGAAGAAATGTTGGGGCAGGAGTGTGGTTTCATAACACAGAGTGATTACGCAGAGAGCCATGCCTGCAACTTGCACTTCAAATGTACAAAAAATGTTGCAGAATACGAGGCCCTTATCCTAGGCTTGAACCTGTTGAGAAAATTAGGAGCTCGTAGGATAACTGTGCATGGGGACTCTGAGCTAATTATTAAGCAAGTGAATGGTGAATACATAGCGAAACATCCTAGATTGAGAGCTTACAGGAATGACACTATGGATTTATTGAAAACATTTTTTGAATATGAATTAGTGTTTGTTCCTAGGAGTCAAAACATCATCGCAAACGGATTAGCTTGCTTAGCTAGTTCATACCCTAAGACTCCAATCGACCAACGAATTATCATACAAACCAAATTCAGACCTGCAGTGCCGGATAATGAAAAATATTGGCAGGTTTTTGAAGGTGATAAACAGATTGAGGATTTCCTGATAGGCAGGAATGAGTTTGAATTTTCTGATTCAGACTCTAAATCTAAGAGCATCTGCCTAAGTGAAGAATCCTCTGACGAAGAAACCCCGCCCTGTAACATAGAAATAAACACTCTAACTGAAGAAACTGGAAGTCCAACCGGAAAGTGTGAAAACGCAGAAAATGAGGAGATGGAGGTGTTGCAGGCCAAAGATAAGAATATACCCAGAGATATGGCACCCTTAGAGGACCTTTTTGACTTTGATGATGTAGCAAAAAATCCCACTATAGAACATGTAGACTCTGATGTGGAAGAATGCAACATAGGCACTGAAGATAAGCCCAAAGTGATTAAACTGGCTAAGTCTTTACCTGTAGACATGAAGAAAAAATGCATTGACCTTTTCAAGGAATTCATTGATGTGTTCACCTGGAGTTATGAAGACTTAAAGGCCTATGACACAAACATCATTCAGCACAAAATACCCTTGAAATAAAAGCCCTTCAGACAAAAACTTCGCAAAATCAATCCAAAACAATTTCCTGCAGTTGAAAAAGAGATTAAGAAGATGTATGGTGGGGGCATAATAGTTCCTGTGAGGTTCTCTGATTGGGTATCAAACTTAGTGGCTATGAGAAAGAAAACAGGTGAGATCAGATTATGTATCGATTTCAGGAATCTTAATAGAGCCTCACTCAAAGACAACTACCCTTTGCCTAAAATGGAACATATTCTTCAGAAAGTAGTAGGCTCCAAAAGAATATCCCTGCTAGATGGTTTCTCAGGCTACAATCAAGTCTTAGTAATCCCAGAAGACCAACTCAAAACAGCCTTTACCACTCCATGGGGCACTTTTATGTATGTAAATATGCCTTTTGGGTTGATGAACGCTGGCGCAACCTTCCAAAGAGCGATGGATATAGATTTTTCAGATGAGATAGGGAACTTTATTGTGATTTAATTGGATGACATAACAGTCTTTTCCAAAACTGAAGAAGAACATCTTAAACATCTGAGGAAAGTGTTTGAAAAATGTAAAAGGTTTGGTCTATCCCTGAATCCCAAAAAGATTGTATTTGGGCTGCAAGAAGGAAATCTTCTTGGCCACATTATATCAGAAAAGGGGATTAGGATAGACCCACAGAGAGTTGAGGGAATACTACAGATCACACACCCGAGAAACATCAAAGAATTACACTCCTTCATTGGGAAAATAAACTTCCTTAGGAGATTTATTCCCAACCTAGCTGAGCACCTTAGGAATATGACTAACATGCTAAAGAAAGGTGAGGGGGTTAAATGGATTGTTGGAGCTAAACAATCCTTTGATTCAGTAAAACTTGCACTCACCCAAGCTCCTGTTCTGATCAGCCCATATTTCTCCAAAGATTTCCTGATCTTTTCATTTGCCTCTGAGCATACAGTGGCTGCATTCTTGCTGCAGAAAAACACAGAGGGAATGGAACAGCCAATTGCCTTTTTCAGCAAAGCTCTAAGAGATGCACCCTTGAAATACAACATAATGGAAAAAAAGGCCTATGCCTTAATCAAGGCCTTAAAAGACTTCAGGGTGTACATATTTCATTCTCACACCATAGCTTATGTGCCCAACATCATAGTCAAGGATATATTGTCCCAAGATCCTGATGGAAAGAGGGGCAAATGGATTTTTGTGATTTTAGAATATGACCTTGAGATAAAACCCACCAAACTGATTAAAGGTCAGGGCTTATCTCGACTAATGGCTGAATCAAACTTACAATCCCTAGACATTAACATGGTAAATGCCTTGGATGAGCAACAAGAATTGCTTGATCCCACTATTGAGGAAAATTTTCAGAGCTCTCCCTGGTATTCTGACATTTTGTATGTGCTTACACACCTCACTGCCCCTCCTGAACTATCAAAGACCAAGGCTAGATTCCTAAAACTAAAATCCAGGAGCTATTGCATATTGAATGACTGCTTATACTGGAAGAACCCAAATGGCCTATTGCTTAGATGTTTTCCTGAAGACGAGGCAGAGAGGATTAAACAAGAATTCCATGTTGGAGAATGTGGAGGCCACCTGAATTGGAAAGCCACTGTAAACAAAATACTCAGAGCTGGCTACTATTGGCCCACACTCTTCAATGATACCCATAAGATGATAATTTCCTGCCACAAATGCCAGATTTTTGAAGGCAAAAGAAAACTCCTTCCCTTACCTCTACAACCCATCATTGTTGAAGGTCCCTTTCTGCAATGGGGCCTAGATTTCATAGGGGAGATTCACCCTACTTCCTTTGTGCAACACAAATGGATCCTAACAACCACAGACTACTTCACTAAGTGGATAGAGGCCATACCCACTAGGAATGCCACAGATTCAGTCATCATTAGTTTCCCAGAATGTCACATCCTCTCCTAGTTTGGTTGCCCAAGGAAAATAATCACTGATAATGCTACTGCTTTCGGATCCATGAAAATGGTTGATTTTTGTCACAGGTATCAAATAGCACTCGGTAATTCAACTGCCTATTACCCTCAAGGTAATGGATTAGCTGAATCATCAAACAAGAGCCTGGTGATCATCATCAAGAAGCTGTTGGAAGAGAACAAAAAGTCATGGCATAACAAGTTGGTGCATGCCTTGTGGGCTGACAGACTTACAATAAATAATTCCATTGGCATGTCACCATTTCAGCTTTTATATGGTACAGAAGCAGTATTTCCTACCAGCCTTGGGGTACCAGTAATCAAGTTGGTCCAAGAGAGTCAAACAGAAGAAGACAGTATGGCGAGAAGGATAAACCAGACAATTCATCTCCAGCAAACAAGGGAAGAGGTTTACAACAGAGCAGTGAAGGTTCAGGAAAATATAAAGAAGTTGTTCGACAAGAGAACCAAAGCTACTGATTTCAAAATTGGGGATCAGGTTCTGAAGTGGGACTAAAAAAGAGAGGACAAAGGAAATCACAGCAAGTTTGACAGTTTGTGGCAAGGTCCATACATCATCCAGGCCACTGTGGGTCCAAATGCCTTCTTCCTACAAGAATTAGACGGTACAGAGCTGTTCGGGGGTCCTGTCAATGGTAGGATGCTCAAACACTACTTCTGCTAATTTACAGTTTCCAGTTTCCATTCCCATTGTACATACCATTGCAGTTTTTATTTTCAAGAAAAAGAGAAAATGTTCCAAAAAACAAAGGAAAAGCGAGAGGTTCAGACATGCTTAAAACATGAACCTCTGAAGTGCAAAGGATTGGCTTTAATATGATCAAAACCTGAGCCAAAGAAAGCAAAGCAGCCGGTCCTAACATGCTCAAAATCCGGACCAGCAAAGAAGAAAGAAAAATCAACTCTAACATTTCTAAAACTAGAGTTGAAATGAAAAAATAAGTGACTCTATTATGCTCAAAACTTGAGTCACGAAAAAGAAAGAAGGATACTTCAAGTTCAGATTTCAAGCCTTCACAGTTTTTTTTCAGGTTTTGCAAATTTTTTTCATGTGCAACTGTCTTTATGCCTTGGACCCACAGCAAGTCAGACAGTCTAATCCTGGCTTGACTGTTTTTCAATTTCTGTCGTAGAATATAGAGAAGAAATCTGTTGGACAGTTTAATCCCAACAGATATTAGATTAGGTAGGGAAACATATGAGACCAACAGTCCAATCTGGTCTCATGGAGTAATAAGGGTAGATTTAGAATAAGTTTATTTTCTGTTATAAAAATAAATGATGTACAGGGTCTGCTAGTTCAAATGCACCCCAGAAGACAAAATGCTAGGATTGTAGGAAGGGTAGGTAGTTTGTTGGGAAGGTGTTTCTGCTGATGTAATGTTTTCATATTGTGGCAGCTAATCTAGAGAAAGAAAGGTATGTGCCAAACAGCAGGCATCTGGCCTACACCAAAGATCATTTTCTAAATTCTTGACTCCTTCAAGAAGAAGCCATCCCCATGTGGAGCCACTGTTAGCCCCTTATAAATTCCTTGACAAGCAAGCAAGGGGCTCATTTGTTTTATAAGCCTGCAAGGGATGCATTTCCCTTGAAAACACATCATCCTTGCAGCCTTTTCAAGTCCCCTGCCTTGTGACTATTTCCCTATGTTTTTCTGAGTCAATAGGCCTTGCGGATAAAGAATTATGATCCAAAATGCTTTATTCTTCCCTTTATACCCTTGCAAAATGCTCCATTTTCGCTCCTATTTTCCCTCTCTCAAAGTCCCCGTTGTTCCCCCTAAATTTCCCTTTCTCTCCTAAAACTTCCCAAAATCCCCATGAAATCCCACCCACTCCCTTTTTATATGCCTAAATCCTCCTCATTCCCCTATCATTTCCCTTGGTTGGCCTTAAAATGCCTTAAAAACAAGCCATAAACCATATTTTCTACATAGCCCGGGCCTAGCCCCTGCACCTTCCCCCCACAAAACCTTGCGCTATGACCGAGCGCTGGCCTGAAAGGCGCTAGTCTCCAATGTATATCAGGAGCGTTCCTGACCGTGGATCTTTGTAGATCGGGCGGTGAGCGTTAAACCCCACGGCGTTCGTGTTTCCCCGTTCAAACCCCCGATCATGCCATCGCAATTCATTTACCCGCCAGATCGACGGTTCAGAGTGTACCCACCCCTGTGGTCCCCGTCACGCACTATCCATAAATCCGGTGGTATCTATCGCACTGCGATATTCTCCCGTTGCCCAGTGATTCCACTCAGCTTGCGACGCGTGGCTCCTGTACGATTCCAAAACCACTTGCCCATCGCACCTTATCATTTGGTACAGGACGCGCAGCGATATGCATATCAGCCGTCAGATCTGCCCTTGCCCATCCAATGGTCATCTCTTAACGAAGCTGCGCAGGGTTTAATCCACGGTTGTCGTACTCCTGGCCCACCGTTCGTCGGCCTCCACCGCATGTTCAACCGTCGATCTCCTCTCAGATCTGACGGTCCAGTTTTGTCTCCCCGCTATTGACTCTTCCGTCGTCGCCCGGTCCCACCACGTCACCTCCACGTGTCTCACCATACATTCGCCCCTCCCATTTTATATATTCATTCAAAGGGTCAATTTTAAGGTTTTTACGTTAATTTTCCTCTGCACTTCGCCAACCTTCCATCAGAACATTTCTCCACCACTCCTCTACGTTTTTTCGCCTTTTGTCTACAGCCCCACTATCGTCCTCACATTCATCCACATCATCCGACCCCCCATTTTTTTCTTAACCTGTGTTCGTATTTTGCAGGGTTATCAGAGGCGGAAAACCGCCATGGTTCATATGTACTACTTCAATGGCGTGCTACACAGACACAATTAAATCTGGAAGCCGGTACTACAATAGAAAACTCAGAAAGGTAGCGGCGTCATAAATATTACCCAGGGACAGTTCAACCTCCGCGAAGAAACCTATCCAGCACCATTAAAGCCCAGATTCTGCAACCAGAATTTGAATTAAGAAGCAAAGAGCTTAAGGCACGCAAATGAAGATATTTAAGCCTTACGTTCAGAGTCTTAGAGGCAAAGCACCAGATCAGTGACCCCATGGATCATGCAGAAGGTACAACACACAGAGATTCATGTATATTAGGGTTCACATCAGCAGATTGTCCCAAAGGACAAAACGCCCATATCAGCTCCATTATTTGCCGTGTTCCTGAAGATTTCTGCCTTAACCACAGTCTAAAGCTACCAGGGCATTTGTTTCACAAGCATGGCAGTCCATTCATTCATTACGTTTATGCACCAAAGTACTACACAGTACTACAGTCAGAGTACATCAGAGTAGTATGAAGTCTGAAGAAGATCATTCGTTCACCCAAAGAACACCAGAGATTAATGCACAGGATTTATACAGAGTGGGCTTCGGCCCTCTTTCTTTTTAGAAGTTTAATATTGCATTTAGTTCTTCACCTACTTCCTCTGCTCCACTGGAGCTATAAATTCATGAAGAAACTCATTGTAAAAGGTTTTTGATCAGTTATTAGAGAACTGCAAGTAGTTTCTTTTGAGACACAGTCTCTGTGTAAAGTTGTAAGATAGGTTGAGGAATATGATTTCCGACTAAGCATTCAGCTATTGGAAATGTTGTACTTGATTGGTGTTGTTATTTAATATGACAAGCACATTTAATTGGATCCTGATCTGAAGCAGTGGTGATGTTTTCCTATCTCTTTGTTTAATTCATTTCATTTCGTTTCTACTGGCTTGCATCAGAATATTGGCATTAGGATTTACCCTTGTTAGGTACCCTATGTTTCTACTCTCCTTGCCATTAATGTTTCTCTTCTGAATGTATTATCTAAGAATTGATTTCAGTTAATTTAACCAGTGTAGTGGATGATATTGCCTTCTCTCTAATGTATGAATTAAATGTATATGTTCTTAGATGTTTCTGGTTAAGGATTCAGCTGGAAGATTTGGGAACACTGGGGATTAGAGTTAGCCCTATCCACTAGGATCCTTGTGCGACCAGCTGATCTTTAACTTTGTGCTATGAATCCGTGTTGTCTCCTCCTCTCTTATCAGTCCATATCACACAATCATCTTTAAGATCTTATGTTTTAGATGACTAGCCCAATTGAAAGCCTGCCTATTGATTAGCAAGCAAATCCTTTCCTGACTCCATTTCCAAATGGTTTTGAATATTTCCTGGGATACCTCACCTCCACCTTTTTCCTCTTTGCTCATCCTGGTCTTACATTGAACCCTTCTTTCCTGATAACCAGCAACCAAAACAAACAAATCAAACAAACAAACCTTGTGCCTATAACTAACCTAACATCTTTAATCCTCGAGCTTCAAAGACACATACACCTTTGATATAACATAGAGAGATCCCTCTCTGGACCCAGGAGGGCTAGATCCTGAGGTTTAAAAGTGGTTTGATGTTGTCTCATCTTTTGGTATTACCAACCTTGCCAAAACATGGGAACCCCAACAGGTGCTAGTCGTAGTACGCAGGATCTATCCTCTATAGCATGGGCCAACTTCGCTCCAAGTGGCAAGTTAGTGAGTTTCCAAGGGATTTGTATCAATCGATCCACCAACAATATCATTGACTATAGCTCATTGATCGAACTCCTCTCTGATGCCATTTCACTTGGAATTCTAGGCATCATCATCATGCTGGATTCACAACTTGACATACTACAACTTACTAGTGTTTATACTATCTGAAATCCAACTATTCATCCAATTTTCCTTAGAGTTCATCTTTTGGAAAGACATTTTGTTTACATCCAATATCAACACATTTCTAGGAACTTTAACACCTTTACTGCTTATTTAGAAAATTGTGTGTTAAACAGATATTTGCAACATATGTAAAGACATATTTTCAATTCACATCACAGAATTGAATAGGATTTCATATAACCATGGGAAAACACTAAAGTAAAATAGATAGATAATCAATTTTTTTACAAAAAAAAATTTCCAAGACACGTTGGTCACATGACCTCAAAATTTATGTAGACATATCATGTCCTAAGTAGATCTAGTGGTGCTCATGATAGCAGGTCACTACTTGAGCTATAATGTGCAACAACCTCATTCATTGGCTAGGAACACCAATAGTATGGCCCTGCAGCCTCATTAGTAACTCCTCGATCTGGATATCCGGTATCCCTAGATTCAACCCCTCTACATGATATTGTAACTCAGCCAGAGTCTCAGTCAAATCCAAATCCCAAAGGATTGCTCTGTCGACAATCCTCTCTGTTGGTTCATCTACCTGTTGTGGAAGACCCACTGGTCAAACACTACCCACGTATGTATACATAAAACATCTTTAGTTTAGTCTTACAAACATAAAAAACACAAAAGTGTGTAAAAAAACCCTAAAAAAATCAAAAAAACATGGTGAAAACATTTTACCTATAACACCACATTGAGCACCAACTAGTAACATCAAATCTGGGTCTCAGTGAAAATCCACCCCTACGTATGGATGCTCCTCTATGACGATAGAATATCTTCAGAGCCAAGTAAATAATGCAGTAGAGAATGAGATCGATGACTAGCCAGCATGTATAGCCATCAACTCTAGCCACCGCTGCATCCACGGATCCCTAGGACCAACTACACCCAGTGTTACATGTTGTGGTTGCATCAATGGAATTCGCTCCAGAATGAAAGCGATTTGGATCGTTCCATAGCTTAAATTATTCGTCCTGACACTTTTCAATTTGGTCAGTTGTTCATTCATCTGAGAGAGTATTGCTTCAGCCCAGTTGAACATGGTCGGCTTGAGACACTCAAGCACATACTGCATGTATGATCTATTCACAACATGAAGTGTCACACTGCCAGCTAATTTTGCAATGGTGAACAGGAGCATTCGCAAAGGCATATTGCTCACATCCTTGATGTTTATCTTTCCATCCTTGCTAGGCTCTGCACCTGGCCAACAAAACTATCGAATGTAATCCTTCATTATCTTACCTCTACGGACGGAACCCGCAAGGGAAATGGGGGCACCGCGTCTCGACAAACCCGTCATAAATTAAATATCATCGACCAATATTGGGAGAAATTTTTCCCCAATTTGAAAATCCTGCTCTACTAGATCCCATGAGTGAATCAATAACTGCAATAGTTCCAAATGTTTCCTCGTCCCTGATAGTTTAAATTACTTGAGTAACCCGCAGTCTCTGACGGCTCTCACAGTGTTAGAATCATTTAGGGAAACCATATCATGTTCCTCATTTTCTCTTTCTCACCATGTAATTTACATTCTAATCCAATCAAAGCCATCGATTGATCCATAAGCTTAGTTAGGATCCATTTCATGAAAAAAACTAAAGAGATTTTGGGCACAAAACACAATTCAAATTCCTCAACTATGCCCAATGGAACCCTGTTCCTTAGACAAAGTGTTGGAGAGCACCTGGGCTTTAGTTCAATTCCTCTGCAATGCACTTTTCAGCACTCAATGGTGCATTGGTCCTAGGGCATTTTATATTTTCCCTAGGAGACCAAAAAGCCTAAAAAAATTGCCTGAAACTGCAAAATAATGATACCAATAGAAAGAGAAAGGTAATATCTCTTACCTAGTCTTCACGGCATGAGAAATGGTCCACGGAATCTGTCACAATCAACTGTTGAAGTTCGAGGGTAAAAACTAGCTCAAAGCACTCAAAACTGAATGGTAAAATAACATAGTAAATTCTTGTTTAAATGTTCTTTTCAATTATTTCATCCATATTTAATGAATCGACTATAGCTTTTACCTATTTTTACTTTTAAACATGTATGTTTAATCCGTTTGGTGGTTCTTTAAGCAGGTTTACAACTGGTACAGTGAATTTGACTTGCATGATCTTAAAATGAACTTTGACCACAGAGCACACTTTTATGTATTTTTCGAGTTGTATTAAACATCAAAAAAGGAACCCCCCTGAAGTCCTCTTTTAGCTCTTTTTAGACTCCCAAAACATGAAAATATTTCCGAGCACTTGTCCTTTTGAGCTTGTAAAAGGAACTAAAATGACATATACTCAGTATAATTTTAACCCTTTTCTGGACTGGGATAGATTATTTACGAAAAAGGAACACCCTATTTGAACATGGCTACAAGGTTTTCTCATGTATTATTTTATTCTTTTTTGGACCTGAGGGACAAATTTATGAAAAATAACTTGTGGAGTTTTCTTTTCGTCCCTTTTTCAAACTCTCTAAACATGAAAAAGGACTGATTTTTCACTCTCGTTAGACTCGTTAAAGCATCAAATAGCGACGGAATTTTCCATCATGACAAGATCGAGTTTCATTGTCGCTAGACTCGTTAAAACATCATATAGCGATGAATTCACCCAAAGGGTTGAATTATACATCAAGCATATGTTATCCTCCTCAAGCTTGTTAAAAAATAAAGAGGTACTGGTCAGTAATGACTGGGGAAAATGGGAAAGGGATAAATCACTTTATGGTAGCAAGTTTCTCTTGAACATGACACTCATTCACTTCATCTTTGTGGCTGTCAGGTTGGGTTATCTGCTTGATGGTATATCATACCATCCATCACTTTGATTTTGGGTCAATGTTTTCAACTCATTCAGTATCGTCGATATGTTCAAGATAAGTCACTCAGTTATTCCTAATCCTTTTCAATACTCATAAATGTTCATTTCATAACCACCATCCCTAAAAATTGCTTCATTAGTTACATTTTTTCTCTAAAATCATTACTCTTGTTTCGTTTCATTGATGGGGGATACATCAAGGCCCTCCTGCGACAAGTTGTTTCCTGCCGACATCATCTCATCATCTAGGAATTTGACTTAGAAACACCCTTCTAGTACCTTGAATCTTGCATACATCAATGGCAAGTTCCTCGCTTTCGAAAATAGGTTGACATCACTAGCCTTCGACCGAAAGGCTTTGTATGGCGTTTGACATCAAATCATCTATTCACACCATACAGACTGTAATGTAGTACCATCAGAGCCATTATCATCATTAGTGGTTTCTCTCGCGTCTATTAATGACTTACATCATTAGCTGGTAATCAGACGGTGTCTTCCCATGTTCCACTCTAGATCACATATTCACATGGTTAGACTCAACTAGAGCGATCGAGTGGACGAAATAGAAGACCTCAGATCTAGTTTCATCCATCTGGGCTACGATTTCAGGAGTAGTACCACATCATCCGTACGATGGAATTACACAAATGGTCATCCTATCATGGGTATATATATATAGACAACTTTCTAATCTATATACATGTTATGATAGTTTATGTGATGAGTATGGTTATGCCTCCCTCAACAATTCATGTCCAAAATGAAAAATATATCATGATGTATTGTATTGTAATTGATGCAGGTCACCATCTGCTTCAGATCCTACTCATCACATCATAAATCATATCACTCAACATTATGATTTTTGACTTCATGCTTTAGGGGGCAGTTGTTACACGTATTTGGGTATCACTCCCGAAAATCATATCAGTTTCTACTTGCCTTAAACAAGTCATCCCATTGCTGGTTTTTATCCATGAAAGTTTCACTGCTTGAAGTCCAGCTAAAATGCTCCATTGAGCCACCAATGCAACCCTAGACTGCAGTAAGTGCTCTGCAGAGCACTTACTCCCATGCAAAGCAGCATTCCAAAGCACCTAGGCCCACATAACAGTGCGTTGGTTGACTTTGAGTGACTTGTTCAAATGATTCTAGGAATCCTTCCCACTTTCTAGTGGCTTCTAGAAGTGGTTCCAGCTATCATGCTATCTGATAACCTCGAATATGAAAACCATGGAGCCATTAAATCACTTATCCTTTTATCCCATTGAACAAGGAAACTCCCTCATCCATTTAGGGAAAACCCATTCAATGACCAATTAATTCCAAACTACCCTCATTTCCTATCAATTGAGCACTAATCATAGTGAAAAAGGGAGAAAGAGTTTGAATTTTGTAGTGTTATGCTGGTAAGATTATAGCTTTTCGAGGTATTGTTTGCAAGTAATTTTATGCTACTGGAGTAATGTTGCTAATGTGATGAGGATGGACTAAAGCTGGAGTGACTTGACATCAAATCGATCCAACTGGTTGTAACTTCTCATTCTATATTATAATAAAGAAATTTATTCCTTTCCTAATACATGTTTTCATGCCTTTATATGTGTATTTTCAAATGCAATCGATTCAGTTTGATTGAGATGAATAGATCATATGCCTTTATCTCGTTTTCTGTCTTTTGTTAGTAATTTCAAGTACCAATCAAATGATTTCAGTTCAATTGAGAGTGATGGAAGTGATAAAATGGAGACAAAGACTAGCGAAGGATCACAAGTAGGTGTTCTTCTCTTATCTGTTTATCTTAAGGAAAAGGTCAAGTTTATTTCATCTGTTGTTCTAAGTGCGTCCACCACACATAGATAAACCTATTGTTGGAAGGACGTTCCCTAACCTGCATTTTTGGTACAATTTTGTTAAATTCGGTCCTACGTAGGGGTTTTGGGGTGGGTCAAAGCCCCTAATGTGTTGTAATGGGTTAAAGGATAGCTCTAGGATCCGCAAAACATGGTTTGCGGACCATAGGATAGCAAAAGATATGATATTATAAATAGATAGATAGTTGGGTCTAGTAACGAAGTAATTTGATAGATTGATGCTAGGTGTGAATTGTTAAGATCTGTTTGGGTTGTTTTGGGTAAGGAATCCTACTGGTTGTGTGCATGGAGATCCTCAGTCCTACTATGTGTGAACCCCGCTAGGCTGTGTGCGTGGGCTGTGTTTTGGTTGTAAGTGGATCTTGATGTTAATGACTGCGAAGTATAGTTGAATTATCTGTGTGTCATCTGGATTGATTATGTTTACTACTGAAGCACATCTGTGATGTTTATTTAAGCTGTGAATGTATCTGTGATTGGCGCATTTATATATGTGATCTGAAAGTAGTTGCAATTAGAATACTATGTAATGGTATTTGGTAATGCGCACATGGATGCGACGGCATTGATTAGATCTGTTGATGATAATAGACTTGCTATGGTTATATGCTGCTTACACTGTTTAAAACAGCTGCGAATAGACTCATTCTGTGTAAACCTAGTAAGTTATAATACAGATCTGGCTCAAAATACCTACTCTCTCCCAGGGTGTGGAAACCTGGTTCCTGCACCCTCCCATAGTACTTCGGGTGAGACCTTGTCCTGCGCAAGTAGGTCATTGCTGAAAGGGCCAGTAGTACAGGGGTTTGTTGGCAAACCTTAAATTCTGAACCTGGGTCAGGATCCCTCAAGCCAACACTTATCTATCTGTAGGGTTGATTCCCATAAAACACCATCCTCCTTAGCTTCTTCACCAAACATAAATTCCATTGGTGATTTTGGCAGGTATCTAAAACATGTTCAAAAGGAGATCTGCTAGTAGAAGAGTGTAAGGCCCAATTGTAAACATGTTGGAAATAATGTAAGGATTCATCCCAAAACTTAGGATTTTTGCTACAGTAACCTCTGAGAATATGTATCGTTGTTCTATTCACCACCTATGTTTTCCCATCGTTTTGTGGATGAAAATGTGTGCTCATTTTCAACTTAGTGTCCATGAGTCCCCACAAAGTGGACCAAAACTCCCCCAGAAAGCGAGAGTCCCGATCTGAAATTATAGAAGTAGGCAACCCAAAATGAACCCATACATTTTGAAAGAACAACCGTGCAATTTTTTCAACAGTTACTTTATTTTTACATGGAACAAGAATACACATTTTTCTAAATCTATCAACCAAAGAATACAAATAATCATGCCATTTTCTAGACATTGGAAGCCCTAATACAAAGTCCATAGATATAATTTTCCATGGCCGAGAATGAACTGGAAGTGGCATATACAAACCTAACTTTATGTTGTTTGTTTTGCTTGTGGAACACATCACAGAACCTTTGATGTACTTAGTGACGGATTCATTCATCTCGGGCCAGTAGAAAAACCTTTGTAATTGTGCCAATATCTTACCTACACCAAAATGCCTTGAAACACGAGAAGAATGTGCTTCCCTAACCACATGCACTCTTTCTCCCTATGGTATGCACAACTTTCTAAGATGGTATAATAACCTGTCATAAATATGACAATTCACTTCTTCCACCTCAGCACCATGAGCTAGTGATTCATAAACATCTTTGAAATCAGTATTTTTAGCATATTGTTCTATTTAACTTTCATGTGCTAAAGAACTATTTTGAAGAATAACTAAAGCATTCAAATAAGGTATTGATAACATATCAGCTATTTTATTAGTGGTACCTTTCTTATATTTGATTACTAAATGAAATTGCTGCAAAAACCCCATCCATCTATAATGTCAAGACTGTTGCAACTTAGTTTGATATTGAAGGTACTGAAGTGGCTAACGATCTATATGAATCACTGTTTCTTTGCCCATTAAATAATGTTTCCATTTTTTAACTCATTCCACTAATGCATACAATTATTTATCATAAGTTGGATAGTTATCAATTTATTTAGAAAATGTTTCTCAATGAAAAAAAGGAGGCTTTCCTTTTTGCAATAACATTGCACCCATTTCATACCCACTAGCATCAATTTCTAATTCAAATGGATGTTTAAGGTCTAGTAAAGCTAAGATTGGACTTGTAACAATTTATGATTTAAAGTATCAAATGTTTTTTGTTGTTTTCCTCCCCATTGAAAGGAGACTTTAGAACTTGTTAAAGCATGAAGTGGTGATGCAATAAAAGAGAAATGATAAATAAACTTCCTCCAATATTGAACTACACCCAAAAAACTTCTAACTTACGTCACATTTTATGGCCTTGGCCACTTAACAATCACATCAATTTTAGTTGGATCTATTTTTAGCTGACCAGCTCCAACTATGTAACCAAGATATTCCAAGGAAGTTTTTCCAAATTCACATTTAAAGAGTTTGAGATACAATTTCTCTTTATGCAACACATCAAAAACTTTTTTAACATGCTTTACGTGTTCTTCCAAACTTGAACTGAAAATAAGCACATCATCCAAATACAATATGACAAACTTATCAATAAAAGGACGAAAAACATCATCCATCACTCTCATAAAAGTTGTTGGAGCATTTCATAACCCAAATGGCATAACCAACCATTCAAAAATCCCTTGTCTAGTCTTAAATGAATTTTTCCATATATGATTCTCTGCAATACGAATCTGATGATAACCACTTCTTAAATCAAGTTTTGTAAAGTAAACAATATTCTTTAACTGATCAAGAAAATCATCGATTCTAGGAAGAGGATACTTGTTCTTAATGGTGATTTTATTTAAGGCTCTAAGCTCAACACGCATTATCCAAATTCTATATTTATTTGTTACTAATATGATCGGTGATCCACGTAGAGAATAATTGGGTCAAATAAAGCCTTTATCGACCAAATCCTGAATTTGTTTCTTAATCTCTTCATTTTCTATGACTGAAATATGGTACATGCCAATGTTCGGGAGAGGGGCATCAGACTACAATTGAATCTCATGTTGTATTTCTTGTTTTGGGGGTAAAATTTTTGGTTCTTTAAACAATTCCTTATAAGAATCTACTATTTCAACCAATTTTTCCTTAAACTAAGAATCACATCCTTGAAAAGGTCACCTTGTTCAACTACCTATAATCAATGCATAACCTAATAGTAACATGCTTCTTCTTCACAAACAATACTGTTGCACCCCAAGGTGATACACTTGGCCTAATGTATCCCTTGTCAAACATTCCCTTTAACTGCAACTTCAACTCTACCAACTCTAGAGTGATCATATGGTATGGTGCTTTTGATGTCAGTTTTCACCCCTGTTACCAACTCAATAGAAAATTCCACTTCTCTGCGAGACAAAAACTCTGAAATATCTGTTGGAAACACATCCTGAAACTATTGTAAAATCGGGTACCTACTCAATACCTCTGCATCCTCAACTTCCTTACCTTTTTCACTGAAAATTATGTGCTACAAATAACACACCCTTTTCTATGATTGCACTTCACCTGCATAGATGTCACCATTATATCTGATGTTTCTTTCTTCTTACCCTACAAGACTATATGTTCTCCATTATCATCAAAACACTCAATGGCTTTGTCATAACAATCCACTTTGGTCCTGTGAAGATACAACGAGTCCATACCCAAAAGCATGTTATACGAACCCATCGGAAGTACATTCAGATGTGTTGAGGTAGGCATACCATTCAAGTCAAATGCACAAGCTCTTACCCAATGATGAACTCTCTTCTTCGTACCTATAGCCAATTTTACTAACCAGTATTCTGCATGCATTTCTTTATTTAAACCACACTTGTCCACCAAGTTAGGATTAACATAATTATAATTAGATCTAGGGTCAATAAAAATAAATATAACTTGATCACAAAGCTTAACGTCCATCTCGATAATAGATTTCTGGTGATCTGCCTACCTGTTATCAACATTGCAATATCCTAGGAATACTCTATCCAAGATCTCCCACTATATGTGCCTCCTGAGAAATGTAGATCTACAGTCTACCACCCTGATGTTGTATAAAATAGCTCTTATGATGATTTTTGGCTTAAGGGGTCCTGACCCAAGTTCATAGTGTTCTGCACAACCAACAAAACCCTCCAACTACTGGACCTTTCGACAATGATCCGCTTGCGTAGACCAAAGTCTCACCCGAAGCAGTATGGGGGGGTTTTGGAACCAAGTTTCCACACCCTAAGGGAGGAATATGATGTGGATATAACCCTTCCTGATCTAATATAATCAATATTGTGTTGCGTTATCACTTTCTTAACCCGCTTCAGATCTAACTTTAACAAAACACTTAACACAGATATACTTTCGCGCAAACACAGAGGTATATTCTTATTCAGATTCAACTTAATAGAAACCCTTATATTGATATAAATATTGTGCAATTACATAGATCTAGGATTATACAATTAACTCAAACAAATACACATCAAATAACGTAAAGTGAAGCAGATATATAGGAAAATCAACACATTAACACATAAGACAAAGATCATGCAAGTAAACCAGTAATTTTGTCAAAAATTATCTTTATTAGCAGATCTTCAATGACTGCAATTATTTCTCTTGCCCACACAGTCTTAGAGTCCTCACACATAGCCCAAGACTTAGGTCTCCATGCACACAACCGTAGGAGCCTATCTCTACTCAGACTTATCACAGAAACTTTCCCAAAATTACATTCACAAAAGATAGATCATCTATGCTATTATGAATGACTTGACTCATACATGCCCTTTTTATATGACTTATATGCACAAAATACATGGACTCAAACCATGGTTTGAGCCCCATGTTTTACCCCTTTTTTCTGGTTACAAAAATAAGGAGCTTTGACCCACCCCAAAAGACCCTTGACCTGTGCGCTGCACTTAAAAATGACTCAAGAATCGACCTAGGGGACCCTAGCCCAACAGGACCCCAACACAAAGGCATGACTCATCCTCAAGTCACGCTACTCCAAATTCATGTATTTTATCTTTGAGCACCTAGATGGATTCGTGCAAAGGATGGATGGCCTTGGCACTCTGCATGGCAGTGCTCTACGCCTCTTCGACTAATTTTTTTTGGTCGGCCCCTCCGCTGCCAAGTTGATGTTGCATTGAGTATGGTGGAGTCCCTTAAGTGCACCCTTAATGTTCTATGACAGTTGTAGCGCTTCATTGGCCCAAGGCGGGGTCCTTGCTTCCAGGATATTCTCCTTATGACGCAACGCATCCATCTCATCCTGAATATGATGCTCCACGTGGTGACCTGAATCTGATCAAATTGTTGTTGTTTATCCCGAATGTCGGTCTGTAGTTGCTGAATTAGTAGATATTCTTAGATGGAGGACCATATCCCCATTACATCTTCAAACAATTTTTTTAACTCATCCACTGCTTTGGTAATGTTGGATGTTTCCTGTTGAACGATGGCAGCTCATTGTGTCAGGACTTCTAGCAGTGTCTCTGGCTGGAGCTTGCTCTACAGGTCTGCAATATTTTGTTCCAATTTTGTGCGCATTGTCTGTATTTCTGTCTGTGAAGCCTTCAGCGCAGCTGGAAGTGTCTCTATCTTTGCAGTGGCCGCACCGTCATTTGATATCGCAAATTCAGAGATCTCAGAGCAAATCATGTTGATGAGTGATTCTAGGTGTGCGCATTGGCTTCCTGCGACACTATGTGCTTGTTCTACGAGTTGCTTCCCCTGATGTAACTTATCGTTCTATTTCTGTTCTTCTGAAGTGGCGTGTGATGCATAGTACTCCTGACATAGTAACACATCCATGATAATTGTGTGCATCAGGTGAAACTGGCCACTGGGAGGTGCGGCCAATTTGAATCCAATCTCTGACCAAGCGTGACCGGTCGTGCACTGTCATGGGTGAGAGGAGTGGAGTGTTCTGCCTGGAATCTGAATCAATCTGCTCTCTATGGTAGACTCAGAAATTGGGGTGATGACTAAAAGTGTGCTCGCTTGATTCATGCTCTCCTAAATCTCTCTTTCTTGAACCTTTAGCTATTGGAGTCCCTACCACACATCGTCGAGGATGGGCTTGTAGTGTTGCTCGATGGTACTCCAATATTCTTCTGTGATTGTCTTTACAGTGTTTCCAATCTCGTCAAAATCACCCTCTGTCAACACAAGAGACTCGGTTCTCATCTTCTTTGTTTCTTTCCTCTTATTGAATAGATTCAATGGTGTCTGGGGCCCTTTCTTGGTGCCTCAACGGGTGTCTATCTGTGTTTAAGGTGTGTCTACACTGTCTCCATCAATATCCTCCAACTCTTCATCACTGGGGACATCCATAGTGTCCTTTGGTGTTTCTTTCATCTCCATCATTTTCGTGGGCTCCTACATATCTTTCTTGGTGTCTTTCTTGGTGCTTGGATTTGATGTAGATGGAATATGTTGAGAAAAAGAGGTGGCGTCGGCATCTATTGCTACAATTACCTAGGATGGATACAAGTTGGTGGTCACCTAGACAAGATCATATTTTATAACAAGGTAACGCAGGTCATACCACACCTTGGACATGTCTGCCTTCGCACAGATGTGAACGTTGTGAAATTAAGCCTTGAAATCTACAACATTCTTCTATTGCTCATACAATGTCGGTGAGAGGCAAGGCTTCGACAGGACCGCCTGGTGAAGCTCTGTCTAGAATAACAACCAAAATATTTTTTATTTTTTTTCACTCGCGATGGATTATTTTTTTCCCATAAAGATGCATAGCGTGATGCTTTTCACAGATTAGGTTCAATGGTGGGGAGTTGTGATTGTGACGACAACTTCCATCCCACTGGCATGACAAGCAAAAAAATCCACACGTAGTGGAAGAATTTCCCTTCCTCCTGCATCGCCCAGACATTCCCCAATAATTATTGGCATAGGTACTTGGCTCAGTTGTATTGCACCCCTTTGACATATTGTGTTTTTATCACAATAACCAGTGCTGGAACTTCTGTGGCGCGGCACTTCCTCATCAACTTACATGCCAAGATCTGTGTAGAAAAATCTGATCGCGGGTTCATTAATGGTTCTAATATAAAATCCAGTTGTATTCCTGACCACTCCATATTTATGCTTCATGTTGTCAGTGACTTGCTTCTCCTAGCCCTTCCCTCCGACAGCTTTTGCAGGGTCTTCTCCTTGGTATGGAAAGTTTGTAATACGGTGGATTAACATATCATCAATGGAAATCTGCGTTCCCAAACATAGGTAGTTATCGTGCATGTAGAAATTATATAACTGATATTTTATATGTCTAAGATTCTCCTGATCATACACTATTTGACTTCATGCACAATATAGAATCTATTCCACCATTGATCATCATATGCAGAAATTAAATCAATTGCATGCACACATTAAAACCATAAAAATTCACACACATTAACACAGTGATTTACGGGAAAGCCTGAAGCTAAAAACCCCAACTATCTATATATAATATATGTCATAGAGATCATGTAACAATCCTCATACAAAGCTTCTCACAAGCTCTCAATACAATACAATCACTACACATTAATCAGGTCCTGATCTAGCAAATCCATGCACTGATCTCTGCCACCTGCTAGCCTGCCTCTATTGCGCAATCCCTGCTGAAGAATGGCTCTGAATGAACTCGAATCCACCTATCTCTCACTGTGAAATCCTCATTTTCATCTCCATCAATGTGTGGTGCAAACTCATACAACACTATAGTCACAACTGATATTCATCTTGCTCTTTCACCTATCTCTCCACTGGTCTCCACTGAAACTGTCCATGCACTGTAGTTAACTGATGTATTCTTTAGTTGATTAATGAGTTAATATTTAGTGAATTAATTATTAATTAATTCACACCACCCTCACTAGTGTATCAATCAGTTAGACTAGATACAACTAGCTCAATTGTGTCTAACTGAGTTAAACTGAACACAACTCCACCAACTACTTCTACAACTCCACCAAAATCTGTCGCATGAGTTCTAACTGAAGTCTCCATGCAATAGCTCCACTTAACCCTCAGGAATAGCATAATTCCTTCTGTCAGCTCCTGTGCCACATCTGTGCACTTAACGGAAGTGCTCCAAGAGAATAAGATAATGTTTATAGTCCAAATATTATTAAGAGCTAATAATATTTGACATATCTATTTTTAGACCGGAAATCTAAAAATAGATTCTGCCCAATATGTCTAAAAATAGAAATCCATCTATTTTTCCAACTTGACCAACCATCCACAAATAGCATCCTGCAACTCATAGAATATGATCCACATGTCTAAAAATAGACCTTACACCTAAAAATAGTCTGCGGGCCCACTTAGTGAAGGTGACTGATTTTCACTAAGCTCATCATCTTGTTGAATCTCAACACTCCCTCTCAACAATATAGGGATTATCCTTCACCCCGATCCTACCTCTATGGTATTCGAATTTTCTCCTGGTGAGCGCCTTCGTCGGAATATCTACATCCTGATCTTCCGTAGGAATGTACTGAAGCAACATGATCTTCCGCTGCACACAATCTCCGATATGATGATACTAGATATCAATATGTTTAGATCTATCATGAAACACAGGATTAATCGAGAGTTTAATGCAACTCTGATTATCACAATATATCACAGTAGGATCTAAATGAGAACCGAACAAACCGACCAGGATCTTCCTCATCCATATAGCCTCGCATGCAGCTAAACTTGTTGCCATGTACTCGGCTCATGAATCGAGTGTCACGATATCCTGCTTCCCCCGCTATACCAATTCCATATTGTCGACCCTGACATCAAAATCCCTCCAGAAGTGCTCTTCCGCTCTGTTGGGCTCCCTGCCCAATCTGCATCAGTGAAGCTGCGCGCCTTCACTCTCTATCCGACCGTCTGTATTTCACAATATCCCGACGCCCGAGATATCTCAATACATGCTTCCCCACCTTCCAAAAGAGCTTGGTAGGTTTAACCACAGCTTGTGAAAGCTGGTTAACAGCGTAGCATCTTTCAGGTCGTGTATTAACTAGATACATGAGTGAACCAACCAATTGTCAATAAATAGTGGCATCCACTACCTCTGTCGATGTAGCATCCTCTTTCCTCCAACCACCAGGAAGAGGAGTGTCGATAGGCTTGCAGCCTTGCATGTTGAACTTCTCCAGTATCTCCCGAGCATACTTGCCTTGAGACACAAACAGTCCATCACTACGCTGCCAAATTCCCAATCCTAGGAAATAATGAAGGAGGCCCAAGTCCTTCATCTCAAACTCTTTTTCAAGATCAGCCTTGCATGAGAGTATCGACTGTTCATCACCCGTCAGTATCAAATCATCTACATAAATTAAAAGGATTAGCAACTTACCCTCCACCACAATCTGGTATAGGTTCGGATCCGCCTCACTCTTGGTGAATCCAAGACCGGTGAAATAACTGTCTATCCATTTGTACCAAGCACGATGTGCTTGTTTCAGCCCATACAGCGCTCTTTTGAGCCTGCACACATGCGAATCGCTGCTAAATATTTCGAATCCTTCAGGTTGCTCTATGTACACCTCCTGCTCAATGACTTCGTTAAGGAACGCAGTGTTCACATCCATCTGATGAATGTGCCAACCCATCTGCGCTGAGAGAGATAGGATGCTTCGTATGGAAGAATTCCTTGCGACTGGTGCAAAGGTTTCTTCATAGTCGATCCCCTCAATTTGTGAGAAGCCTCGAGAAAAAATTCTTGCCTTGTACTTCTCAATGCTCCTGTCAACAGCTTGCTTCACTTTGTAGATCCATCTCGAACCTACCACTGATTTCCCTTCCGGCCTTGGGACAATCTCCCATGCATTGTTTCTGACAATCGAATCATACTCTTCTACCATGGCATCTTCCCATGCAAGTTCCTCTACAGCTTCCTCAAAAGAAGATGGTTTTGCCACGATACACTTGCTCATAAAAGCCATGTATCTAGTATATCAGTCAGGTGAATGTCTCTATCTGCGCTGTGATGTAGGTACTCCTACAATCTTCTCTGCATCAAAATTCAGTCGCTCAGCTTCTGTAGTGCGCTTCCGCCCTCTGATGTTTGGCGCTGCATGAGTGGTTTCTTCCACTCCATGAACCTCCTCTTGTGGATGATCAACATCCTGAGGCTCATCCTTAGGAACTAATAGCTCCTCATCTACATGCAAGTGTAGCTACCTCTCAAACGAACACTTCATGACTTTCTCCTCATGAAATTTGATATCTCGTCGCACAACAGTCTTCCGACTATCTGGAAAATACATACGATAGTTGTGGGGTGTTTTTGTGTACCCCAAAAATATCCCAACTTCTACGATCGACTCCAGCTTCTTCCTGGCATCCTTCGTCACATGAATGTAAACAGGTGAGCCAAAAATCTTCAAATGAGAAATATCAGGCTTCTTACCAGAAAACGCCTCTTCGGGTGTACTCATTCCAAGTACTCTATGAGGACAACGCTTTTGCACATAAACCAAAGTATTGCATGCCTCATCCCACAAGTGTATGGGAAGGCCCTAATCATGGAACATCACCCGTGCAGCACCCATGATCGTTCTGTTATTTCACTCCACGACCCCATTCTACTGTGGGTTATGAGGCGCTGTGAACTCTCTTCGAATTCCTTCTGCACTGCAAAAGTCATTGAATTCACCATAGATGAATTCACCCCCATTATCACTCCTAGGAGCCTTCACCTGCTTCCCCGACTCTTTCTCAACCAGTGCCTTGAACTCACAGAACTTTGAGTATGTCTCGCTCTTCTTCTGCATGAAGAATATCCATCACTTATGGGAAAAGTCATCAAAAAATATCACATAATACATGTGCTTTGCTGTCGAAGCTACTGAGAAAGGTCCACACACGTCTGTGTGAATTCTCTCAAGGATCGTCGTGGCGCAACTATCCTTCTCATGAAAGGTGGCTTTCACAAATTTTCCCAAAGTACATCCCTTGCAACGATCTAACTGCGCAAGTGTACCTTTGGGAAGCCCGGTAGAAATATACTACAAAATTTTCAAAGCGCCATGGTGAAGATGGCCCAATCTCCTGTGCCACAATTCGCCCTCATCTCGGCTCACCACTCCTTCTACTTTGCCTGCCATTGTTGCGTAGCCATCTACTTGCAATTGATAAAGGTTATTAACTCGAACCCCTATCCTCTGGGTTTCACCAGTTGCCTTACTGCGTAGAAAATCCTTTCCCTCGCTAAAGACAACATCATATCCCTTGTCTTCCAACATCGCCACAGAGATCAGATTCTTCTTCAATCGTGGAACATGCATGACATCATTCAAGATGAAAGGTTTTCCAGACTCCCTCTCAAAGGAAATGGTCCTAATACTAGTTGCACTATATCTACCATCATCGCCCATCTCGATGTGCACTCCAAGATCCTTCTCATCCAGATCAATAAACAAATATTTGTCTCTGGTCATATGGAAAGACGCACCACTGTCAAGAAACCACACTGAACCCATCACACTTGAAACCATGCATCTTATTAGTGAAAAATCCAACTCAAACTGTGAGGCTAAGGCCTCTCCAGTTGCAGATCCAGCAACCTACTTATTTTTCTTCTTCTGTGGACAATTAGTGGTGTAATTTCCGTGTTGGTGATAGTGAAAGCACTTCACCTTGGACAAGTCCTGCTTCTTGCCTTTCACACCGGATTGAGAAGGATTTTTCTTTCCCTTCCCTTTCCTTGCTTTGGCAGCCAAAGTGAAATTTTCTTCATCTTCATTCTTCGATAAAGATCCATCCCTGGTACTCCGCCTTATCTCTTCCTACACAAGATCCGACCAAAGTCGCTCTCATCCCGGCAGTTTCCCCCGACCATTGACAGAGTCCTCATAGGAATGCCAACTCTTTAGAAGCCCAAGGAGAGCCAAGCTCACCAATTCCTCTTCATCTACAGTAACCCCCACACTTCCCAGCTCATCCCTGCACTGGACGAACTTCGTGAGGTACTTGGTTATACTCTCGCCCTTCTCCATTTTTATTTTCCTGAGCTTGTCTTTGAGAGCCAACTTCCTCTGGTCGCTCTTGCTTTGGAACAAGTCTGTCAAAGCTTTCCACATCAAGAATGGAGAAGCTTTACCATGAAGGCTGGACACTATGTGATCCTTCACACCTTCCAACAGAATCCTTCAACATTTTTTTGTCTTCTTTTGCCATGCGTCAAGTGCAGCAGCATCGCTAGAAGCAGGTTTTGGAATTTCTACATCTATGAACTCCTTCAACCCATTATCCTCCAGCACTACCTCCATCCTGTCCTTCCATGAAATATAATTCGAGCTTCCCTCAAGGGCATACTCCAATCACAATCCGTTGAAAGACATCTCAACTTCGACACCAAAAAAACACTACTACAAATTCGAATTCCACCAGCACAAAACTCAATTTCTTCAATGATTTGCAATTGCTCCAAATGATCAATGCTCTGATACCATGTATAAATTATATAACTAATATGTTATATGTCTAATATTCTCCTGATCATACACTATTTGACTTCATGCACAATACAGAATCTATTCCACCATTGATCATCATATGCAGAAATTAAATCAATTGCATGCACACATTAAAACCATAAAAATTCACACATATTAACACAGTGATTTATGGGAAAGCCTGAAGCTAAAAACCCCAACTATCTGTATATAATATATATCATAGATATTATGTAACAATCCTCATACAAAGCTTCTCACAGGCTCTCAGTACAATACAATCACTACACACTAATCAAGTCCTGATCTAGAAAATCCATGCACCGATCTCTACCACCTTCTAGCCTGCCTCTACTGCACAATCCCTACTGAAGAATGGCTCTGAATGAACTGGAATCCACCTGGATTGCACTGCGCAATCCTCATTGGCATCTCCATCAATGTGTGGTGCAAAATCATGCAACACTATACTCACAACTGATAGTCATCTTTCTCTTTCACCTATCTCTCCACTGGTCTCCACTGAAACTATCCATGCACTGTAGTTAACTGATGTATTCTTCAGTTGATTAATGAGTTAATATTTAGTGAATTAATTCACACCACTCTCACTAGTGTATCAATCAGTTAGACTAGATACAACTAGCTCAACTGTGTCTAGCTGAGTTAAACTGAACACAATTCCACCAACTACTTCTACAACTCCACCAAACTTTGTCACATGAGTTCTAACTGAAGTCTCAATGCAATAGCTCCACTTAACCCTCAGGAATAGCGTAATTCATTTTGTTAGCTCCTGTGCCACATCTGTGCACTTAACTGAAGTGCTCCAAGAGAATAAGATAATGTTTAGAGTCCAAATAGTATTAAGAGCTAATAATATTCGACATATCTATTTTTAGAGTGGCAATAGACTAAAAATAGATTCCGCCCAATATGTCTAAAAATAGAAGTCCATCTATTTTTCCAACTTGACCAACCATCCACAAATGGCATCCTACAACTCATAGAATATGATCGACATGTCTAAAAATAGACTTGCGCCAAAAATAGCCTGCGTGCCCACTTAGTGAAGGCAACTCTTTTCACTACGCTCATCATCTTGTTGCAATCTCAAAAGTGCACCAACGTCAGGAACTGGTGCACATAGACATCATTAATGGTGTTGCTACCAAAGTGGGGAACATGTAACAAGTTGAGGAGCCCAACCTTCTGCATCCCTAAATCCCACTACTTTGGCTCTCCCTTGATTACTCCAATTTCTTCATACGAGACTTGCTCCAGATACTGCAATGACCCAATATCAGGAAACTTTGTGCACTCCACCAAATCCAAATCTTCCAACTTCAGAGAGTGGACCCGTCCTATTAGGTCACCCTCGACTGGAACATTTTCAGGCAACGGAGGTGTATCGATGCATGCCTTGACCTTATCAAGATCCTCGAGAACATCTACCGACACCTTCCGTGGGTCCATGTACAGAGGTAACTGCAATATTGGTTAAACCTCCTCAACAAATCCTTCCTCCGATGGAGTTACCTCTGGTTCATCTAGCATCGGTTGCTTTTTCCTATTTGTGAGAGGAGCTCGTTTAGACTTCAGGGTCTGCTTACGTGGAGACTTCCTGGTACCTGATGTATGACCTTTCTTATGTTTCTACGTGCCACTGGCACCAGGTGCTTGTGGCGTAGTAGGGATAGGCTTAGTTGCAGTCATGGTTTCTAGAATCAAATCGCCTAAACTATGTTGGTGCATCATCTCTTCAAATGGTTCCCACAGACATAAGAATTGGAAAATGGAGCGAGAGCAAAGGGAAAATTTTGATCATATAACTTAGAAAGAAAAGGAGACTTGTGCAGACCTTCATGCCTTATGTCCATTGATACAGCTTCAATAATTCTCAAACGGCCCCAAATCTTGCGCAATATCCTCATTAAATGCAGGTTACCCCCTCCTCCAAACAGTAATAAAGTTTTCTTGTCCATATTTAATGTTCCAAAGGCTATATTTTGGCCTATCTATGACTGTAACACCCTCCTGGTGTGGCTTCTACGCTGGCTTCGCAGATACCTATGCTCCCTCAAGCTTCGTCGCACCAAAGCTTGGCAAGAATTTTTATCACTTTTAATAAACTACTTTAAATTCGTGCACCCTCTCCCAACTTTCTGGAGCGCTAATCCATTCTTCCGACCCTATAGTTATTTATCACACGCAAGGATGGGGTCATCCCTGTAAGGTTTTAGGCGACTACAAATCGCACCGCACCTCCCTCTATGATTTCCTTGATAATATAGCGTCCAAGCTAGTGCATCTTAAACTTCCCTGGAAATTGCACAAACTTACTGTCATAGAGAAACACCAAGTCATCATTCTTGAAAGTCTTATGTCTAATATGTCGATCACGACAAGCCTTTTCACGCGCCTTCTACACATGTTGGTGAAAAATAGCAATAAATATGTCTTCCTCTAGGGCAACAAGTTGTGACAGACGCTCTTCCATAATGTCTTGGTCATCCATGTTGGTTATGGTTGTGATACATAGGCTTGGGACAATGTACTCTATAAGCATAACGGCCTCCTGGTCGTAGATCATCCTGAAAGGTGTTTGACCCATCAACTTCTTACACGTTGTCTTATATGCCTATAAAACAGCAGGTACGCGCACATCCCAGTCATTACGACTAGCATTGCATATCTTTGTGAGTGCATTCTCCATAATCTTGTTGAAAGCTTCTATGGTTCCATTTTCCTGGGGATGACAAGGTGTAATTTTTTGATGATGTATCCTGAATTCTACTGTCAGTGCCTAAATGGTCTCATTTAGGAAGTGCGTACCCTGGTCACTCATCGGAATTTTGGGGCATCCAAACCTCATCAAAATGTTTTCAAAAATAAAGTGTGCAGTCGTCTTTGCACTGCAATATTTCACAAGTTGAGCCTTTTCCCACCTAGTCAAGTAATAGGTAGCAGTGATGATGTATCGCGCTTCAGTCTTCTTCCCTACGGGGTTAATCAGCCCAATGAAATCAATTGCCCATTTTTCTAATGCTTATAAAGTTACCTGCGGTTGTAGTGGAATCTCATCTCTGCGCGAGGGTCTTCTAGTACTTTGACATATGTCACAAGCACAACAATATTCCTTAGAATCCTTGTGAAAAGTAGGCCATTCTAACCCAACCCTTAAGATCTTCTGCACGGTCAGTTTACCAGCATAGTGACCGCCTGCAACGCCTCCATGTTCTTCTACCAGTATGCTCGGTCTCTCGAACTCCGGAACATATCGCCTCAAAACTTCACCAGCTCCCATTTTGTATAACTGACCTACGATCAAAGTGAAACATGTTGTGCATAGTACCAAGTCTTTCTTCTGCTTAATGGTATATTCTGCAGGCGTACTCTCAGTGGTTATAAAATGGATGATGTCAGCAAAATGATCATCAGCTATCTTAATAGAAAACAACTGTGCATCTGGTAACCCATCATCCAAATTAGTTGGTTACTCACCATTTTCAATGCATGATAAGTGGTCTAATCCTGAATTCAACCTTCCCGACTTCACAATCACCTAAAAAGAGTATTCTTGGAACAAAAGGAGCCACCTATAGATATTTCCCCCCAACACAGTCTTGTTCACTAGGTATTTCAAAGAAGAGTGATTTGTGAACATTTTGAAATGACCTCCAAGAAGATAATGACAAAACTTTTGCAGTGCATGAACCATGGAAAGCCCTTCTCTTTCTGTGGTTGAATAATTTCACTCAACATTTGACATCTTCCGACTTTCAAATGCAATCGGATGATCAATATCTCCAACATCGAACTACGGTAATATAGCTCCTAACGCGATACATGAAGCATCAACATGTACATGGAATGCCTTCGACCAATCTGGGAATACTAAGATGGGTGCATTCACCATATTTTCATTAAGTATATACAGACTCTTCTGGTAGTCCTCATCCCAACAGAAATTGGTGTCCTTATTCAACAGCTTCTCCATCGGCACAATGATATGTGCATAAGCTTGAATAAACTTCCAATAAAATCAAGTATGTCCCAATATCGAGCGCAGCTGCTTCACACTCTTAGGAGGATATAAATTAATAATGACAACATTTTTAGCTGGATCGACCATTAGTTCCTTCTTACATACAATATTTCCCAGCAAGATACCGACAGGGACGCAAAATACACACTTCTTCAAATTCAGAGAAATTTGATACTTCCAACAAGTGTCGAGTATTAAGCGCAGGTTGGAGACATGTTTATTCAACAGTCCAAAAATGATCCAATCATCAAAATACACTTCTAATAACTTATGGATATAATCTTTGAAAGCAGCAACTACTACACGCGAAAATATGGTTGGCGCATTCTTCAAACCAAATGGCATCACAGTATATTTGAATGAACCCCATTTCGTCACAAAGGTAGTCTTGCTCCGATCTTCTGGTGCGATCCTGATCTAGTGATATCCTGAAAATCCATTAGTAAATGAATTGGCTTCTTTCCCTCCTAGGTTGTCCAAGACTTCATCTGAGAATGGAGTCGGAAAAAGATCATGTACACATGCATCATTTAACTTGCGCAAGTCAACATAGATCCTAATTTCACTTTGTTTCTTCTTTTCTTGAACTACCATGGGACTTACCCAATCTGATTCCTCCACTAGCTCAATAATTCCTATAACAAACATATTTTCCAACCCTTCTTTGACCTTTTTCTTATACTTGGGATTCAATCTGTAAGGGCGTAGCTTAATTGGCCTAGCATCCGGTGTTAAAGTGTTTCTGATCACACCAAGGTCTCGAATAATCCCCTTTAGCTCAGAAAATTTAGTGGGGAAAAAATCCTGATATTCAGTGAGGAGTTCTGCAATTTTTCCCACGGTATCTTAATCCCAGTAATTCCTATATTGGAAAAATTAGGCTGATCTTCTATGCCAGTATTGAATTTTGTAGTCTTAACAGGTTCAGTAACATATGGAAATTCAATCTCGGGTCCAGCGACTACGCATTGTCCTTCATACTCAGGGAAGTTAATGTTTCTAGGATCCTAATCATTTTCTTCAGCAATTACATTTCGACACGAAACTACATCCTTCATCTGCGCATTCTAGTCTAGTAGGGCCTGTACTAGTGGCTCCCTTGGTATGTAAAAAAGAGCTTCTCTAATCTCTTGTAATGCCATCAATGTAGTGGAA
The DNA here is from genome assembly GCA_034641835.2 of Pinus albicaulis. Classification (NCBI taxonomy): domain Eukaryota; kingdom Viridiplantae; phylum Streptophyta; class Pinopsida; order Pinales; family Pinaceae; genus Pinus; species Pinus albicaulis. Next base: position 758,542,123 of record CM076582.1, on the reverse strand, counting down.
TCCACTTTCAAATATGAAAGTCAAAATAAAGCTTTCTTTCAGTGCAGCCCAGTCACCAGTACAATGTCGCAGCTTAGTATCCATGTACTAGTTCATGGGTACCATCTCCAATGTATGAATGAATATGTAAACCCACACCGATTGTGGCTCTTCTCCCCAAACTGCAGTCCAATGGGCTAAGTGTTGGTGTGGATCATATGTGCCTCAATATTTTTCTTTCATTCTGGTATTGGGGCTTCTGAATCGCAGTCATAACATTTGATGACATTCCCTCCAATTAGCAATATTTTCCTTGTGGGTTCCCCACCAGCGCGCTCGCATTGAGCGCAAAGCTAGATCAAGCACATGAAACTATTATTATTCTGGGACATCTCTTTCAAATGTATCTAAAAACATATTGACATCCCCTATACCATCATAGTGGGGTAATTCATGTACCTCAGAGGATATACAACGCAGAGATATGGTTACCCGATTATAGCATAGCGTGGATACTTTATCTAAGATTTTTTTCTATTGTTCCAATTCTTCATTTGAATCTGATAAGTATTGTTGAGATTCAACAAGATGATGATCCTAGTGAAAATTAATCACCTACACTAGGTGGGGCCCACAGGATATTTTTAGGTGATATGTTTGTTTTTAGAATTTGGATCAAAGTCTATTTTTAGCAGTAATCTATTTATAGATGGTTGAGAAATTTATATGGATGGATGGGCATTTATTTTTGGACTTCATGTGCGAACTTGTTTCATGGAATTCATGTCTAAAAATAGAATGCATGTCAATTATTGTTACCTCTTAACAATAATTAGACAATAAATAATAATATATTCCCTTGAAGCACTTGATTTCAGTTAACTGATGTGGAAAACCAGTTAACTAAAGGAATTTTGAGTTCAAAGGTTGGTTGGTGGGACATGCTAGTGGACTTCATTGTAACTGAGTGATACAAAGTTGTAACAGATTTGGATGTGTAGTTATGTGAGTTGTAAAGTAGTTTAACTCAGTTAAGTGAGTTAAAATTAGTTGTTCTAGTTGTAACTAATTGTAACTAAAGATACACTAGTGAGAGATCAGTGAATTAAATATTAAATTAATTCACATGGAGTGATCTCACGTGCAACTGAATATTTACTACTATTAACTACATGCATGTCAGATCCAGTGGAGACCCAGTTGAAAGATAGGTGAAAGGGACAGTTTGACTATCAGTTTTGACTATAGTGGGTGCACACTTGCAACCAAACACACATTGGAGATTCCAATGAGGATTTCGCAGTCAAGGCAAGGCAATATTGAATTCATTCAGGGATTATGATCAGTAGGGATTGCGCAGTGGAGGCAGGTTGTGAGGAGGCAGTAAATTGGCACATGTATTTGCCAATTTTTGTATGGCAGTGTGAGACGATTGTATATTGTATTGAGACCTCTTGGATTAGATTTTTGTATGAGATTGTTTCATGATCCATGATATATACATAATATATGATAGTGGGGTTTTTCACTTTATGCTTTCCTGGTAAAAAACATCTATGTTATGTGTGATTGATCTTTCTTCATGTGTTTGCAATTGGCGATTAAATTTCCGCAAAGATTTAAGTAGAAGGATTATGTATTTAACAGTGGCATATAATTGTTAGATCAGGAGAATCTGGAAATACATAGTTGTATTAAAATTTCTACATGGTATCAGAGCAAAGAAGATTGCAATATTAAAGCAGTAGCTGAGTTTGTTGGCGGAAACAATTCGAATTTGCTGCAAGAATTTCTTGGTGTGACAGTTGAGTAAACATCAAAATGGATTTCAATGGTTTGCAGTTAGAGTATGCACTTGAGAGAAGCTCGAACTACATTGCATGGAAGGATAATATGGAGGCATTGCTTGAAGATAATGGCTTGAAGGAATTCATCGACAGTGATGTTCCTAAGCCCACTTTGATGGATGCTACATTACTTGACGCCTAGAAAAATAAAGTAGCGAAGACGAGAAGGATTCTATTAGAAGGTGTGAGAGACCATATTGTCTCAAGCCTTCATGGGAAAGCTACTCCATTTGCAATGGGGAAGTCTTTGATGAATCTTTTCCAAAGCAGCAGCGACCATAGTAAATTGGCGCAGAAGGATAAACTTAGAAAGATCAAAATGGAAAAGGGTGACAATACTCCTAAGTATCTCAAAAAGTTTGTCCAATGTCGAGATGAACTGGGGAGTGTGGGAATCACCATTGTTGATGATGATTTGGTGAGTTTGGCTCTCTTGGGACTTCCTAAGAGTTGGCACAATTATCAAGACTCTGTCAACGGACGGGAAAAATTGTCGGATTGGGAACGACTATGGTCAGATCTAGTGTAGGAGGAGTTCAGGCAGAACACCGGAGATGGCTCTTCATCAAAGCATGATGATGAAGAGGATTGTGCTTTGGCTGTCGAAGCAAGCAAAGGGAAGGGGAAGAAATCCCATTCAAAATCTGAGGCTAAAGGCAAGAAGCTAATTTTTCCAAGGTAAAGTGTTTTCACTATCACAAACATGGGCATCTCGCCACTAACTGCCCACAGAAAAACAAGAACAAGAAGGTTGTTGGAGCTGTAGCTGGTGAGACCCTTGCCTCGCAATTTGAACTTGATTTCTCTTTTATCGCATGCTTGGTTTCAACCGCAATGAGATCAGTGTGGTATCATGATAGTGGTGCTTCCTTCCACATGACGGGAGATAAGGATCTTTTCAGTGACTTGGAGGAGAAAGATCTCCAAATGTATATAGAGATGGGCAATGATGAACGATACAGTGCGACCTACATTGGTACCATGACCTTTGAGAGGGATTCAAGTAAACCATTTCTGTTGAAATATGTTATGCATGTTCCAGGTCTGACGAAAAACTTGGTCTCAGTCGTGATGTTGGAGGACAGAGGTTATGACGTTGCTTCCAGCGATGGAAAATATTTCTTGCGACATAAAACAACGATTCAAACCAAGAGGATAGGGATTCGAGTCAAGAATATCTACAAGCTAGAGGTAGATGGTTCTGCTGCAATGGTGGGAAAAGAAGAAGAAGTGGTGAGCCGGGATGAGGGCGAATTATGGCACAGGAGATTGGGCCATCTTCACCATGGCACCCTAAAAATTTTGCAGCAGATTTCTACTAGACTTCCCAAGGGTACACTTGTGTAGTTATATCAGTGCAAGGGATGTACTATGGGTAATATTGTGAATACCACCTTTCATGAAAAGGAGAATCATGCTTCAGTGATCCTGGGGAGAGTTCACACAAACATGTGTGGGTCATTCTTGGTTGCTTCAACATCAAAACATGGGTATTATGTTATTTTTGTTTATGACTATTCTCGTAGATGTTGGATCTTATTCATGCAGAAGAAGGATCAAACATTCTCAAAGTTCTATGAGTTTAAGGCATTGGTTGAGAAAGAGTCGGGGAAGAAAGTGAAGGCTTTGCGGAGCCATAATGGTGGCGAATTCATCTCTAACGAATTCAAAGACTTCTGTAGCAAAGAAGGAATTCGTAGAGAACTCATAGCACCTCATAACCCATAGAAAAATGGAGTCGCGGAGAGGAAGAATAGAATGATCATGGGTGGTGCACGAGCTATGTTGCATGATTAGGGCCTACCAATGCACTTGTGGGCGGAAGCATGCAACACTATGGCTTATCTGCAAAACCATTGTCCTCATAGAGTACTTGGAATGAGTACACTTGAAGAAGCTTTCACTGGTAAGAAACTGGATGTTTCTCACTTTAAGATTTTTGGCTCATCTATTTATGTGCATGTGACCAAGAACGCCAGGAAGAAGCTGGAGCCGACTGCTGAAGTTGGGATATTTTTGGGGTACACAGAAACACCCCATAATTATCATGTGTATTTTCCAAACAGTCAAATGACTGTGGTGCGATAGGATATAAAATTCAATGAGGAGAAATCCATGAAGTTATCGCTTGAGAGGGAGCTATACTTGCATGCAAAGGAGGAAATTCTTGTTCCCAAAGATGAGTCGCTAGATGTGGATCACCCACAGGAGGAGGTTCATGGTGTGGAGGAGTCCACTCACGCAGAGCCAAACATCAAAACTGGCAGAAGGTGTACCATAGAAGCTGAGAGGCTGAATCTTGATGCAGCACAGAATGTAGGATTCCCTACTTCACAATGCAGACAGAGACAGCCTCCTGGCCTATTCATTGGATACATGGCTCTCATGAGAAAATATATTGTGAGTGAGCCATGTTCCTTTAAAGAAGCAGTGCAGGATCCCACATGGGGAGATGCAATGGTGGAGGAGTATGACTCCATTGTCAGAAACAGTGCTTGGGAAATTGTTCCAAGGCCGGTTGATAAATTAGTGATAGGTTCAATATGGATCTACAAGGTAAAGCAAGTTGTTGATGGGATTTTTGAGAAGTATAAGGCAATATTTTTGGCCCGAGACTTCTCACGAATCGAGGGGATTGATTATGAAGAAACCTTTGCATCTGTCATGCGGTATTCTTCCATAAGGACCATCCTTTCTCTCTCAGTGTAGATGGGTTGGCACATTCATTAGATGGATGTGAAGACTGTGTTCCTTAATGGGATCATTGAGGAAGAAGTGTACATTGAGCAGCCTAAATGATTTGAGATCTTCAGCAGCGAGTTGCATGTGTGCAGACTCAAAAGAGCATTGTATGGGCTGAAGCAAGCACCTCATGCTTGGTACACTCGGATCGACAGCTATTTAATTGGACTTGGCTTCACCAAAAGTGAGGCAGATGCAAACTTATACCAGATTGGGGTGCAAGGTAAGCTTTTAATCATTTTTCTTTATGTTGATGATTTAATATTGACTAGTGATGAGAAGCTAATACACTCATGCAAGGAGGACCTTGCAAAGGAGTTCGAGATGAAGGATATGGGCCTCCTTCACTATTTCCCTGCATTGGAAATACGACAGCAAGAAGGTGAACTATTTGTCTCTCAAAGCAAGTATGCAAGGGAGATACTCAGTAATTTTCACATGGAGGGCCGCAAACCCATGGATACTTCTCTTCCTGGAAACTGGAGGAAAGAGGATGATACATCTAGAGAGGTAGTGGATGCTAATGTTTATCTACAGTTGGTGGGTTTGCTCATGTATTTATTTAATACAAGACCGAACATATGCCATGCGGTGAACCAGCTTAGTCAAGCAATGGTTAAGCCTACCAAGCTCTTTTGGAAGGTGGGCAAGCATGTCCTGAGATATCTCAGGGGCACATCTGAGTATGGCTTATGGTACAGATAGACGGATGAGGTGAAGTTGCATGGCTTCATGGATGCATATTGGGCGGGCAGCCCAACGGACAGAAAGAGCACATCAGGAGGGGTCTTCAAGATCAGATCTACAGTTGTTTCTTGGTACAGCAGGAAACAAAGATCTGTGGCACTCAGTTCAGCGGAAGCAGAATACATGGCAGCAAGTCAAGCTGCATGTGAAGCTATCTGGATGCGAAAGATCCTAGTTGGTTTGTTTAGTTCTCATTTAGATCCTACAGTGATTCATTGTGATAATTAGAGTTTCATTAAACTCTCAATTAATCTTGTGTTTCATGATAGATCTAAGCATATAGATATCCGGTATCATCATATCAGAGATTGTGTGCAGCGGAAGATCATGTTGCTTCAGTACATTCCTACGGAAGATCAGGATGCAGATATTTTGATGAAGGTGCTCACTAGGAGAAAATTTGAATACCATAGAGACAGGATCAGGGTGAAGGATAATCCCTTTCTTGTTGAGAGGGACTGTTGAGATTCATCAAGATGATGATCCTAGTGAAAATTAAGCACCTACACTAGGTGGGACCCGCAGGCTATTTTTAGGTGATATGTCTATTTTTAGAATTTGGATCAAAGTCTATTTTTAGCAGTAATCTATTTATAGATGGTTGAGAAAATTATATGGATGGATGGGTGTCTATTTTTGGAATGCATGTGCGAAGTTGTTTCGTGGAATGCATGTCGATTATTGTTATCTCTTAACAATAATTAGACAATAAATAATAATCTATTCTCTTGAAGCACTTGATTTTAGTTAACTGATGTGGAAAAATAGTTAACTAAATTAATTTTGAGTTCAAAGTTTGGTTGGTGGGACATGCTAGTGGACTTCGTTGTAACTGAGTGATACAAATTTGTAACAGAGTTGGATGTGTAGTTATGTGATTTGTAAAGTAGTTTAACTCAATTAAGTGAGTTAAAATCATTTGTGCTAGTTGTAACTAGTTGTAACTAAATATACACTAGTGAGAGATCAGTGAATTAAATATTAAATTAATTCACATGGAGCGATCTCACATGCAACTGAAGATTTACTATTGTTAACTACATGCAAGTCAAATCTAGTGGAGACCCAGTTGAGAGATAGGTGAAAGGGACAGTTTGACTATCAATTGTGACTATAGTGGGTGCACACATGCAACCAAACACACATTGGAGATGCCAATGAGGATTTCGTAGTGAAGGCAAGGCAAGATCGAATTCATTCAGGGATGTGATCAACAGGGATTGTGCAGCGGAGGCAGGTTGTCAGGAGGTAGTAAATTAGTGCATGTATTTGCCAATTTTTGTATGACAGTGTGAGACGATTGTATATTGTATTGAGAGCTCTTGGATTAGAGTTTTGTATGATATTATTTCATGATCCATGATATATACATAATATATGATAGTGGGGTTTTTATCTTTATGATATAAACATTTTTTTTATGTGTGATTAATCTTTCTTCATGTGTTTGCAATTGGCGATTAAATTTCCGAAAAGATTTTAGTAGAAGGATTTGGTATTTAACAGTGGCATATAATTGTTAGATCAGGAGAATCCGGCAATACATAATTGTATTAAAATTTCTACAAGTACGAACTATATTTTTCCCAACTGAGTCGGCCATCTGATGTGGGATTGATCCAATCACCATCCTTCACGGTTAACTCGTATGCATGGTCAATATCATCCTCTGCATACTCGTCGCGCATCGGTTTTGTATACCTTGCTCCTTCTATAGGGTCTAGGGGCGACCACAACCCTTGTCTAGTTGTTGTCAAACACCATTCTCCTATGCTTGAGGTTAATAATAGCATCCATGTCAAAAGCCCAGTCTAGACCTAGCAGTGTGGGATACGGATTCACATCATCAACAATTTCAATGACTTCAAATTCAGTAAACACCTTGACTCCTTCAATGTCAACTACTACCCTAGAGAGCCTGCCCATTGGGATAATCTTATGTTGATTATCCATGCGTAGTTGAATTGAATACCATTCCATCTTAGGTTCTCCCATTTTCTGCCATGTCTGTTAAAGTAAGACATTTGCATTAGATCCCATATAAAGGATAAATTGATCCATCTCAAAGTCTCCTATCTGAGCAGTTGTTATAGGTAAATTTGGGCATCATCCCCCATGACCTAGTCAAACTGGACATCATCCCCAGGACCAATGAAATAAGGTCTATCATCCCCTTAAATTTTAGTTTCTATATGCCCTAAGAGAAGAAAAAATCATTCATGGCTTTTATTGTGATATTTCCAAGGTTTGAAGTATATTTTATATCACTTATTGACTCACCAATGCAGCCTCTAAAGGGACTAACTGTGATGCATATGCAGCTTCCTCCATTCAAGGGTGCACTCCAATGCACTTCCCGACATTCAAGAGTGTGTTGGTCAATTGGGAGCAAAATTATCATTTTTCTGGAATCTCCACATGGTTGGTGCCTTCTATAAGAGTCCATATGTGTCAAAATTTGAATCCAAGTGTCCATCTAACACCTCTTAACTTGGGAACATGTCTTCCCTATTATTATAAAGTCATTAATTGAGAAACTACCATCAGTTTCCCTATAAATTGAGCACATATCCCAGTGTTAAGGAAGGAAGAATTTTGGTAAAGAAATTTTTTGGATTCTCATTTGAGAGAGTGAAAGTACTGATATGTTTCTAGTGCGATGTTGGATGTGATGAGGCTAGGATGAAGTTGGAGCTTGTGACATTAAATCGATCATTGGTTGTAACCTCCCCCTTCTACTCTCTAATAAATATTGTTGTTTATTTTCCCATATATGTATATTTTTATGCTTCTATTTCTAATACAATGGGTTCTTGAATGATATATATGTTTCATGTTTAATTGATTTAAGTGATTACAATAAATAGGAATTTGTATATTGCAATATGTTTGTTGTTCTTTGTTTATACTTGCAGGAATCAATTTGGCGATCTAAGTTGGATTGGAGGCTACAACAAAAGTGACAGAAGGAGAATAAGAAGCACTTGTATCACAAGTAGGTTCTTCTATCATTCTGTGTGTCTATTTATTCTTAGAGAAAATGATAGCAAAGTCTTTAATTTGTTGTTCTAAGCGCCTAGGACCACACTTAGGGAATTTTATTTATCCGTAGATAATAATTCTGCATAACAAATTGTCGTTAAATTCTTCATTTCCTATAGGAAAAATTGTAGTTTCATTCTTCGTTTTTCCTAAAAGAGAAATTGTTGTTAAATTCCTTATTTCTCAGAGAAGAAAACATTTGTTTTTGTTGATTTGATGCATATAGTTTCCTTTCTTGCATTCACATTAAAGGATCTGAAAATAAAAACCTGCATGTGCATATAGTGAATTGTGTGTTTTGCATAGGAACAAGTTAGGAAAGTTGCATTTTAGTTTTTGCTCTTTTTTGTTTGCTCTAAAACTAATTGCACTTTCCTTCAGTAGCTAGGAATTTCATTGAAAAAGCTAAAATTGAAAAGTTTGCTTATCATTTTAGTTTGCATTTATCGGAATTTCCATTACATCACATGGTAAGCTCAAAGACAAACTTTCTAAACAAGATCAACTTAAAATTTACATCAATTTACCAAAGAAAGCATTGGAACCATAACGATAACATTTATAAGTTCTAGGCTAGAGATGTGTTCCGGCGTCGTTAAACATAGCAGATGTCATTAACTCGTCTGCTATACATGAGTGTGATACGTCACTCCACGTACGTAATTGTATCAGAGCTTGTCCACGTACCTTCAGTTATATAGGGCAGTGTTCTAGTACGAAAAGTATAAGGGAGTGCTCTCACTGTGCGGTTTCACATTAGACAACGCTAATACGAACTTGGGCCTCCACGTACCTTCAGGTATATTTGGGAGGACAAATTTAGGTTGATATCCATCCATAGTGAACTAAGTCGACCACCTTGTAACTTTTGATACACTGAACACAACATTCGAGGAGATTTCCTGCCCATACTTATTGGTTCGCCAGGAGGTATTATGCAGTTCACAATTACTTGGTAAACCTTTTTCCTAGAATTACCCCTTTTATTTTGTTTATTTGTTTTTGTTCATAAAATAAATCAGTCATCGTGGAAGAATAACACCCATTTCCCCGTCGTTCACATAGAATAGTATTGAAACCACCTTTACCACCAGAAGCCACTTATGGTCGGCGAAGGCGACATCGCTCTACCGAAACTAGTACTATCAGTACCTCTAGTGCGACATCATCCTCACATATACCAGAGTCGACACAAGTTGTTTCTACAAATCTTGGTTCATCTATTGTTGTCAAGACGGAGTCCTTACATCTACCAGTGGTCACAATCCATCCAATCAGTGAGACCATACCTCCCGAACTCGGCGTTGTTCAACTGGAAGTTGTTCTAGATCCTGTCACTTTTTAGCCAGAACATCTGAATCTCAAAGTCAAACGACCGAAATTTGTTCCTGTATCAGTCGCCCCACAATCTATTGTAGCCATTGAGTCTCCCATATTGCGCATTCAACCTCCTGAAATATACTTTGGACCTGACGGCGAAATCCTTCCACCTAGTTTAATTTCGATTGAAGAAATGCCACAAGATGAAACACGTTTAACTCCAACTCATTTTGGGGCGGAGCTTTACCTATACGAGTCTTTTCCTCAATCACCTTTCTCTAATTTTGTTGATCCTGTGTCTATTCTAGTTCTCGTAGATTCTGTAGGGTATACATTGAGTCATTTGACCATGGTTGAGACAACATCCCAGACTAAACCATCTATTTCAGCTGCGACAGAATCTATTGTTGCTTCATCTTCGATGTTTTTTCCATTGAATTCACTCATGTCATCATCTGGAATCCTATCTGGTTCCTCCCTTATGAGTACTGAACGGCTTGATCCTTTATTCACATCTTCAATGCAATATCAAGTTGGTCCCATCAGTTATTCTCCTTGGTGGCCAGTGATACCTCAGAAATTACCCTCCGAAATTCCTAAATTCAATGGAAATCCTGGAGAAGACCTGTCAACACATGTTATAACTTATCATTTTTTTTTCTTATCAAACTCCTTAAATGATGACATTGTTAGACTACGTCTTTTTCGGCACACACTCACTGGTCCGACTGCACAATGAGGATGGTTCTTTTACTGTGTCAACCTCGTTAAAAAATGAATCAGGTAATGAGGATAATTATTTTCCTGTGTCAACCTTAATAAATGAAATAGGTTCCCTTGAGGATAGCTCTCTTACTGTGTCAACCTCATTAAAAAACGAAATAGGGCATGAGCATAGTTCTTTTCCTGTGTCAAGCTCGTTAAAAAATGAAACAAATCCTCTCCTAATTAAGACGAATCTTCCATTTGATCTCATAAATGAACCTTCATTCCATCCAACTATTAGTAACCAGTAGTCTACTTATGTGAATGAAAGGAATCTTGGGGGGCATCTGCTCTTGCAGGGGGCATTTGACATGTGCTCTTGCAGGGGGCATTCAAAACATTCTTACCAATTTCATGCAATCGACTGCTGAAGTTCGAGGGAAAAACAGGTTCAGAGCTCCAAAATGCAAATGGTAACTTTCAAATGGTAAAAATGAATAGTAAAACTCTTTTAAATAGTCATTTGATTAATTTCAAATCAAATTTAATGTTGTGACTGTGGTTTTATTTATTTTTTATCATGAAACATGTATTTTTAATCCATTTGATGGTGTTCTGAACAGGTTTGCAACTGATAGCGGATTAGTCGTGCACACTTATTTTAAGAATGATTTAACCACAAAGCATACTTTTATCCTTATTTTTAGAGCTTTGATAAAAACGAAAAAGGACTTGAAGCGCACTTTTTCTCTTTTTCGAGCTTCAATAACGGCGAAAAAGGAACCCTTGGAATCTTCTTTTAGCTCTTTTTAGACTCCGATAATGTGAAAATATTGCCAAGAACTTGTCTTTTCGAGCTCGTAAAAGTAAATTAAATGAAAACTACTCAGTATAAGTTTAACCCTTTTCCGGACTGAGATAGATTATTTACAAAAAATGAAAACCTTAGTCGAACATGGCTAGGTGGTTCTCTCAGATATTATTTTACACTTTTTCGGATCTGAGCAACAACTTTACGGAAAAGGACTCATGAAGTTTTCTTTTTTCCTCTTTTTCAAAATCTCTAAATATGAAAAAGGATCGGGTTGTCATTGTCGTTAGGCTCATTAAAACATAAAATAGCGACGGACTTGTCAATCATGGCAAGAATCAAGTTTCATTTATCACTAGACTCGTTAAATTATTAAATAGCGATGCATATTTTCCCAAAGGGTTGAATTATAGATCAATCATATGTTATACTCCTCAATCTTGTTAAAAAATAAAGAGGCAATGGTCGAAAAATGACCGGGGAAAATTTTGGAAAGTGAACAGAAATTTTATGGTAGCAGGTCGCTCTTGAACATGACAGTTCACTCCATCATTGTGACTGTCTAGATTGGGTAATATTCTTGACGGTTCATTGATACCTATGGTTCATCATACCTTCACTTCGGTTTTGGGTCAATGCTGGCAACTCATCTCAGTGTAGCTGATATGTTCAAGAGAAGTCATCCAGTGAATACTCATCCTTATGAAATACCCATAAACCTTCATTTTCATGACAGTCATTCCTGAAAATTGCTATATCAAGTCACATTTTGTCTCAGAAATCAGTAACTCCCGTTTCGCAATAAAGTGGCTTCCTGTTGACATCAAATCATCGTCGAGAAATTTTATTTAGAAACATCATCTTCCATACCATGAGGCTTGTTACAGCATTGACAATATCCTCACTTCCAAACCTTTGACCGAAATATTTTGTTTGGCGTTCAACATCAAATCATCTATTCACGTCTTACGAAATGTACTGTAGTACCTTGAGAGCCATTAACATCAATGGTGGTTCTCTCTCATTGTTAACAGCTCACATCATTCGCTGGTAATCAAATGATGTCTTACCATGTTCGACTAAAAATCATATATTCGCATGGCTAGACTTGTACCTGAACGATCGAGTGAATGAGATAAGAAGACCCCGGATCTATTTTCAACCATCCGAGTTGCGATTTCTAGATTGTTGTACACATCGTCTATACGGTGAACTTACATACAGATCTTCATCCGAACATGGGCATATATCTATAGGCATGTTTGTATTGGGAAACATTCCAATGTAGACAAATTTTTGCATCATGTACATGTTATTAGATAGTTTATGTGTTGAGCATGGGAATGCCTCCCTCAGCAATTTGTGCTCAATATGAAAATATCATGATGTAATGTATTGTAATATTGATTCAGGTTGCCACTCCGCTTCAGTTCCAGCTCATCACATCGTAAAGCATCTCATTAAAAAAAATATTGTTATTATTTCAACTTCATGCTTTAGGGGGTAGCTGTTATAGGTCAATTTAGGCATCATCCCCCATGACCTGGTCAAACTGGACATCATCCCTAGGACCAATGAAATAGGGTCTATCATCCCCTTACATTTCAATTGCTATATGCCCTAAGAGAAGAACAAATAATTCATGGCTTCTATTGTGACACTTCCAAGGTTTGAAGTATTTGTTATATCACTTATTAACTCACCAACACAGCCTCTAAAGGGACTAAATGTGTTGCATGTGTAGCTTCCTCCATTCAAGGGTGCACTACAATGCACTTCCCGACATTCAAGAGTGTGTTTCTCAATTGGGAGCGAAATTCTCATTGTTCCGGAATCTCCACATGGCCAGTGCCTTCTAGAAGAGTCCATATGTGTCAAACTTCGAATCCAATTGTCCATCTAACACCTTTAAACTTGGGAACATGTCTTTCCTATTATTATAAATTCATTCATTGAGAAACTACCATCAGTTTCCCTATAAATTGAGCACAGATCCTAGTGCTAAGGAAGGAAGAATTTTGGTAAAGAAATGTTGTTGGATTCTCATTTGAGAGAGTGAAAGTATTGATATGTTGTTGATGTGATGTTGGATGTGATGAGGCTAGGATGAAGTTGCTGGTGATGTCAAATCTATCATTGGTTGTAACCTCCCCCTTCAACTCTTTAATAAAGTTTGTTGTTAATTTTCCCATATATGTATCTGTTTATGCTTATATTTCTCATACAATGGATTCTTGAATGATATATATGTTTCATGTTTAATCGATTTAATTAATTAAGATAAATAGGCATTTGGATATTGCAATATTTTTTTTGTTCTCTGTTTATACTTGTAGGAACCAATCTGGTGATCTAAGTTGGATTGGAGGCTACAGAAAAAGCGATAGAAGGAGAAGAAGAAGCGCTTGGATCATAAGTATGTTCTACTATCATTATGTGTGTCTATTTATTCTTAGATAAAGTGATAGCAAAGTCTTTCATCTGTTGTTCTAAGTGCCTAGCACCACACTTAGGGAATTTTATTTATCTATAAATCATAATTCTGCATAACAACAGTTAAGCGCATCTCCCTTCTAGTTCTTCTTTTATTCTTGTGGATTTTGTTGACAACCCTTTGTTCCACCTGAGGTTGATATTTCTCAGCGCAGTCATCAATTAATGTTTGAAGGTTGACAACCGCCTTCTTATTGCACAAAAGCTTGATGTAAGTAGGCAGGAACGCTTTCAGCTCAACTAGATCAGTCTCATATATGACATTCACAATAGGCTTAGGTGGTGATTTTGATGTCAACGCAATAAGGTCTATAAAATTATTCTTAGATTCAAAAAAAGTATCCTTCTCCCATTGTAAGTTAAATCCTTCCTTCTTCTCAGGGTATTTCCAAACCAAAACATCTGTAACAGGTTGTTTTCCTTCAGCTTGATCTGTGCTAGTTGTTATACCACTTCCAGTTACAATATTAACGCTAGGCTCTTCAATGCGTGGCTCTGCCCTCATCATATTAACGTTATGTGTAGGCATTTGAGTCTTCTTTTCCTTCATTTTCACAAAAAACACAGGGAAATATTCAATAACGTGGTTGAACTGCTGACAATACCTACAATATGGGTGTGTCAGGTTCTCGTAGTCGCGCGCAAAGTGACCAACTTCTCCACAATTATAATAGATAATCTGGCCTCTTCCACGACTATATCTTCCTACTCTTCTGTGACCTCAACCCTGAAATCCCCCTCGCCCAGACAGAGACATGGACCAATTTGAATCTCTACCTTCTGACGACATTCTATAAGAATAATCTTGTTCAATAATTAGGCCAAAACAGCAACATTTCTTATCGTCATGTCCTACAGAATCACAAAATGTGCAATATAAGTGCTTGGGAGACTGAATATATTTCTCCAACCTGGGACAATGGTATGTAAGGTGTTTTTCAGTTACTTGACATAGCGCGCACCATATTGTAGGGTTACTTGGCCCTCTTGGCCCTGTATTAGGTTGGATCGGAGTCAGCCCTCCAACTGCCGGATATTCGCCATATATTGGGCATTTTTCCTTGTAGTGTCCTTCACCTTTGCAGTGCACACACCATACTCCTAAGCGCCCTTGTAGTGTCCTTCCTGTTATCCTTCTGCAGGCTTTGCAGTTCTAAGTGCGGGGTAGGCAACTGACTTTGAATCTGCTGCACCCCGATCTACGTTTCTGGAACTAGTGAGGCTTCCAGTTTCATCATTATTTCCAAAGCTTCGTCCTGGGTTGCGATCTTCTGTTGAGATAAATTCAGGTGCAAATGCTGCAATAGCATTGCAATAAACTATTCCTTATTCTAATAATCACTAATGGTGAAGCCTCCATCTTTGATAATGTGTTTTAATCGATGATCTACCTACCATATAGTTTCCTTTACTTCTTAGTGGATATCCTTAAATTCGGTAACACATTGTGCATATGACTTTGGCTTCCGAAACTTCTCATTTAGTTCTTTCTTGAGATCATCTATTGTCGTAGTTTGATTAGCCGCTACATACCTCATGTACCATTCCAGCGCACGTTCTTGGAATGCAGTAGAAATTTTTTCTTTCTTGAAATCATCATCAGCAATCTGTTGTGCCTTCCACACTGCCTCTGCAATGAACCAGAATTTCTCGGTGTCTTCATTCCTGACACCCTTAAAACTTTGCATCTTAATCGATTTATCCATATCGAATACTGGTGGTAGAAGTGGAGGTGCAGGTGGAGTGGAGTGGAGTGTGAGGTGGACTTGGGAGTGGGGTGGATGGGATCTGCAGCGCAACTATGCTATTATCTTTTGTATGTGCGGAATCACCTGAAATGCTTGCCTCAGATTCGTCGTCATTGTCGGATCTACCTTTGAGCGGACTATACACAAAATCTCCTTACGGGTCTTATCTATAAATGTTTCCACTGCACGTAGAGCTAGGTGGACCTCTTTTAAAAATTCACTCAATGTGGTTGCACAAAGTACCTTTTTCACATAATATCATATTAAGCCACAGCTTAAAAGATCGCAAAAAGTTACCTCACAGACCCTTGAAAAATATTCTTTGAGCTTCAAAGTAGCATACAAAGGTATCAATAGAAAACTCAGTGACAAATATTTCGATAATGTTCTCAATCCAATAGTCTATTGTGCGAGTGATACTATTGTTGGCTTTTTCTAATTGTTGAACCAACTCAGGAGTCCATTTGGTAATCGCGTCGTCATTCCAATATGTTTGTGTCTCAGTGAACCGATACAACCACTCTTATATTTTTGTTGTGAAGGAAGCAAACAATATTTTGTGTTTTTCTGTATAAATGTATTTATATTCCCACTTTTCAGCTGATAATCGAGGATTCCAGCTATCTTGGATCACAAACTCGTGCACCTTTCTATCCAAATAGTCTTGCAATTCATTCTTAGTTGGATGACACGTCAATTTTCCCTCAAAATTATCTCGATCCCAGCAACGGAACCATTTTTTTTCTTAAGGGGTCTTGGCCCAGGTTTAGAGTGTTATCCACAACCAACAAAACCCTGCAACTACTGGCCCTTTCAGCAGTGATCTGCTTGCGCAGACCAAAGTCTCAACCAAAGCAGCATGGGGGGGTGTTGGAACTAGGGTTGTGCACCCTGAGGGAGGAATATGATGTGGATCTAACCCTTTCCAATCTGATATAATCAATATGGTGATGTGCTATCGCTTTTTTAATCCACTTCAGATCTACCTTTAACAAAACCCTTAACACATATATACGTTACGCTCAAACACAGAGATCTATTCTTATTCAAATTCAACTTAACAGAAACCCTTATACTGATATAAATATTGTGCAATTAAAGAGATCCATGATTCTACAATTAACTCATAAAAATACACATCAAATAACATAAATTGTAGTATATATATATATATATATATATATATATATATATATATATATATATATATATATATATATATATATATATATATATATATATATATATATATATATATGCAAATCAACACATTAACACATAAGACAGAGATCATGAAAGTAAACCAGTAATTCCATCAAAATTTATCTTTATTAGAAGATCTTCAATGACTATAATTCTTTCTCTTGCGCACACAGCCAGGAATTAGGTCTCTGCGCACACAGCCGCAGGATCCTATCTCTACTCAGACTTATCAGAGAAACTTGCCCAAAATCACATTCACAAAATATATATCATTTATGTTGTTATGAATTACTTGAATCATACATTCCATTTTTATATGACTTAGACACGCAAAAACCATGGACTCAAACTGTGGTTTGAGCCCCATGTTTTACCCTTTTTTCCCATTACAAAAATAAGGAGCTTTGACCTGCGTGTTGTGCTTTAACAAAATTGACAAAAAATTACTTAAGACTCGACCTAGGGGACCCTAGCCAAACAATGATATCCTCCACAAGTCCAACACCACACGAGATCCCTATTTTCGCTCTTATTCTCCTCCTTGAATCGAAGTCCCTATCCTCTGCCAAATGTATTGAACTTCTTAGGTGGTGAGACATTCTCTTTGTTACCTGTATCCTAAGGTATTGCTCGCTTCTTGTCCCATTTTCCTTTAATCCTTGCATTACCCTTCCAATCATGCTTAGTCTCATATGTGTGTTTTGATTTCTTGTAACAATTCTTTAGCTTACGAATGGCCTCCTCCAATGATCTAGACTCATCAAACTCAATCATGTCTGTGAATGCTATCAACAACTCATAGATGAATCTTTGAATCTTGGCCTTCTTCTTCTTGAGGTAATGCACATATCTCAATAACTCCAAGAACCTGCTAGTGTACTCCTCATCACTCATAGATCCCATCTTTAGTTCATCAAAATATTTTTCCATGTCATCATAGTATCTCTTCGATAGATACTTCTTCCTGAATATTCTCTCGAATTCACTCCAAGTCCATTATTCCTCATAAATATATCTTACGTTCTTTACATCTTCCACCAGATTTCTGATTTACCTTTAAGAATAATGTAGCTACGACGACATTCATGTTCTATGAGTAATCGTGTAACCTGAAGAAATTATTCATTCCAAGTATCCATGCTTCTGCATCTTGTGATTTATTTATATCTACGTCAAATGTAGGTGGCTTTTCTTTCTCAAACTCATCCAAAAAATATCCCTTATCACTCCTCCTGTAAGGATGATATGTTGAAGATCATAGTGCCTGTTAAAACCACAACTATAATAATACATGTATCTATCACCTCTCCTATCCGAAGTGTCCAAGAACCTACCATCTATGATCGTATCATCTATATATGACATGTGATAACCATAAGACCTACTTCCATGTTCCCCATTTGTCCCATCCTCCTACCCATAGTTGATCCGGAGTGGTGCTTCTCTATGCAACTCTGAAAAACTCTGAAGGATTACTGCATTACCTCTACTTGTTTCTCCTGTGCCTATATAATTATGTCATTATCTGCTTTGCAACTCCTTATTACTTCCTTCAAACTCCTCATTTTGTCGGCTAATTCATAAGAGTTCCCAACACCACGTTTCTCATCCGATTCATAGGGAGAATATTTGTAGTCTACCATCTTGCTAGTCATCTTGATCTCTTTCCTGCAAGCATACTTTGTCAATTGAACCAAATCATAAAAAAACCAGCATAATTTAGTATAGTTCGAGGAGGATGTCTCGTCTCCAAGACTGGCCAAATTAGCACAATACATATATAAGTATAATCATAACATCATGTAATATATATAACACATAGATAAAGCAACATATAAACATCATTCCACCCATATTCCAGACATCAATGCACGACCATATCATTCACATACCATGACCTCATGCATGACAACAACAACCATACCAATGTACACTTGACAACACGTAAGCACTTGACATGCATGAACAACGCATAACCAATCATACATCAATGAAGACACATTCCACAACAACCCTATCACCCTTCACATGGAGACATCACTGCAACCATGACCAACACCATGCAAATGCAACAAGCACATATACCACAAGAATAACGAACAAATATGCAACCGACATGAATGCATAACCAACACACCACCCATCTAGTCTGAGGGGTGAACCATGCTCTGAAACCACTCTGTAGCACCCTCATCCCACATCTACCCAAGTAACTGACCAAATAGGGTAAACATGTGACAAAGAGTTACTATAATATCATTCAAATCCCTACGTGGTAGTTAAGGAAGTGGAACCGACGGAGCACAAAAACACAAACCTCCTAAACTTGCAACAAAACCCCTAAGAGCCATCCAATCCTTCCAGGGGACTAGCCCCTAAGACAAACTAAATTTTTGTTGCATTAATCCCCCAGTTGCTCCCTTGCCAAGCCCTCCAAGTGAATAAGAGCCCCAGTCGCTTCCATGAACCTGCATGAGTGTGACTATAGCCTTTTTCTTCCTATGTTGTGCCGGAAACTACAGGAATTAAGGCTAAATTTTAGGGCTAGGACCTAGCTCACTGCCCAGAAATCCATGACACTTCCAAGAAGGAAATTTAATAGCATAATAAAGATACAAATGCAATTACTTGAATAAGGAGTTGACTAGACCCCTACTAGCCATGATAGGAATTTCGTCAAATATGTCACGAATATGTAATCTACAAGTTTAAATGACATATCTGACCATAGGGGTCTCATACTTATATGAGAATCACTAAGAAGCATTGATGCCTCATCAAATTAGTTTCATTATCATCTATTAGGTCATATATTCATTGTTCATTCATTTACAAATCAAAACATGATGAGAGCCATACATCATCATTCTCATAGAAAACATTCATAACCAGCATATAAACAACATAAATGACAAGCATAGAACAGTTACCATATAAGCCACATAATAACAAGAATATTTACCTATCAATACAAGAGGAAAAGATATTTTATTTCCATAAGAAAAATGAAACCAAGTTTGGGACTTCCACCTACCACCCGAAAATAGACATGGTTGAACCAAATCTCTCTTTCAGTCGATCACCCCTGTGCCATATTTTGAGCATGAATGTGGGATCTCATAAAACAAATCAATCAAAATCAAACCAAGGATTCCAGAGGCCAAACCACCTCAACCCTCAACCAGTGATTCCACCTCATGGTCGGACATCGCTAACCATCACCAGATCGATCTCTACCCAAGTTTTCCAAGGCTCTAGACCGTTTGTTCCAACCAAGGCTCCAGGAATAGTAACTCAGCCCATAGTTGTTTTCGGGCTCCAGATAGTTTCTCCAACTAAGCCTCCATGACTAGTAACTCAACCTACCAAGGGCTCCATATCATTTTTCCAACCAAGGCTCCAGGACTAGTAACTCAACCCAAGTTGTTACAGGGCTCTAGAGCATTTGTCCAACCAAGGCTTTAGGAACTAGTAACTTACCCTACAACTAAAGGAACATGAGAAACAACCTGAAAACAAAATTAAATGAACCCACAACACCATGGTTATCCAAAAAATGGAAAGGATAGGAAAAACCATTATCAATCCAGGCAATCCTCCGTGCCAATTACGGATCGTGACCAAGAGACCACATGCATATTCCATGCATGCAAAAACTAGTAAGGAAAACATACATGAAACTCGGTACCTGAAAGAAAAACCCATTGTAGTTTTTGATATTAATGTCCTTCTACACTTTCCTGCTCTTCCTTTGCCTTCTTGCTCTAAAATTTTAAGTATGCCATACTCCTCCAAGGGTGCTCTAACAAAACTCTAAGTGTCCAAGTGTGTGAGAGAGAGAAGAGAGAGAGAGCTCCAAAAATGAACTAATAAAAATCCATGAAGTGATCCTCAGAAGAATTTTTATTAATGAGGCCTCTAATTTCTTAAATTTTCCATTATTTTCCTTAATTTTCCTCCTCACATGCAAATTGTAGAGCCTCTAGATTGCCTCAATTTTGACACTCTTTTCACTCATTTTCCTTCTTTTTGTCACCATAATTAGCTCAAACAAGTGTTAGACTACAAATTTTGACTTGGTAAAGTATTTTGATGACCTATTTTTCATATTTTCAATTGTTCCTTATTATTAGAGTAAACTTTGCATTAGCTACAGAATTAATGCAATTATGCATCTGATTGATGTTTTTGTAGCCACTGCCATGGTTCGATAGATTCTTAGGTATTAATGGATCAGCACAATATATGGGCATGTGACAAATAATCTTATCATGGATCCTATCTTATCCATCTGGCCCAAATCAAGCAGGAAAACGCCCAGAATTGCGGTCAAACGAGCGGTCAACCAAGTGCTGAATCAAGCAAGCGAGGAGCTTGAAGCCATCACGCTTCATGATTTTCTATGCCACGTAGCAAATCATGAAGAAACGAAATTCTACTTTTTGTTTTAGAGTTTGAGATAAAATTCGCTAGTTTAGATAGGCATAAAATCCTCAAGACAGTTAATGATAGCTTTATTAAATATCGGGTTAGTAACTGTAATGTCAGTGTGAATTATTGCGTGACTGTAATAGTTAAACTCTGTTTTATTTCCCAATTGAATGAATAAGTGTTATGGAGTTTCAATGCGCAGATAGTAACGATTAAGATTTGAAGCCATCTATTGTGGAGGGCCCCTGCAAACAAAAGAGGTTATGTTTTATTTATGTTTGTTCTTTTTAAATAGATGTTATTCATAGCCTCTTTTTTATTTCCCAGTTTATGTTTTCACTGCATTTCATAGCGTAGATATATGTCTTTTTTTTTAATTTCGTTTTTAATTACAATTATTTCCAAAATTTTGTAGTATAGATGTTTTGTTTATCGTTTTTCATTACGTTAGTTGATATCAACATTTCCAAAATTTCGTAATATATGTGCTTGGTTTAACTTTGTCAATATGTTAGATGTTATAATCATTTCCATAATTTCATCTTGTTAGAATAGATGTTCAAGTAATTTGTTTTTATCATTTGATGTAGTTTCATTTTATAAGTAGTCATAACAAAGAGATAATCATAGTTTATTTTATGCATCAGTGGTTTGTTGTAGATTAGTTCTTCTTTTGAGAGACATATTTTAGAATTTCCTTTTTAATTAAATTCTTTTTATAAATTTAAATAGTCTTGTTTCTTAACAGTGATTAGGAATTTCCTTTCTCAGCATAATAGTGTAAATATTTCCCAAGTAATTCAATGATTCAAGTTTCATTCACATAAAATTTCCCAAAAGACACAAAAATATTAATGTTTCCTCTTTTTCCAAAATTTTAAAGTTTTCTCAAATTCATCATTGGTTACTAACAGATAAATTAGTTAAGATTCTTTTAAAAAATTTAGGGGCATAGTTACACTTGGATTTAATTTTATCTCATGAATTATAGTTCAGTTTCTTAAATTCATTTAGAACATCTTCAAAAACAATCTTCACATATAAAATTATCATAATAAAATAAGGAAGGTTTCTAGCATATATAGTGCACTTTCACTTCACAAGATTACTAACTCCGGTCGATAATTTATGATAGCAATTTAAGGACATTAAATTGACTAAACTTGTTGGCATCATTGCCGGGAAAGTGAAAATAAAATCCTTTTCTCTCTTAAATATATATATATATATATGAGAGAGAGAGAGAGAGAGAGAGAGAGAGAGAGAGAGAGAGATGAAATGTGCAGAGAAAGAGATTCTAGGGGTAGATTTGTAGCTAGAGGAGGAAGCTTAATTCCAACAACACCACTCACCTCATCAAGACTCGTAGTGCCACACCATCCACCCAAACTCGCATACCATTTTTAGCAGGTAGACATAGACTTCCTGAGGTATTAAGATCAGAAATCAAACCTAGGGATTTACCAACTTCATCAAATAAAGCAATTCTAGAAGAACAAGAACCTACATCCCCAACAGAAGCAATAATTTTCCTAACCTCTACTGGAGAACAACTTTTAGCTCAAGAACTAGAAATACCTAGTGAGGAAGAGGAAGAAGAAATCTTCTTTACTATACCATTGATAGAGGAGCTAGAAGAATTAGAAGAAGAATAGACAATCCCAATCTTGGAATATTATATGAGTTCAGAATCATCTACAATGGTTGGGGAAGGGAAAGGAGAAGTACACAAAAATGATGAACATTTAAGAATTGGAGGAGGTGGACCTAGGATTGGAGGTGGAGGTAGAGGTAGAGGAATATATGGAGGAAGAGGAAGAGGTGAAGGTAGAGGAGATTGTGGAGAAGACAGAATAGATCCAAATATTGTTGGATTTCCTATACTTGATGAAGATACTATTGCCACAATGAAAAATATCTCACTCCTAACTTCTATGGATTAATAAGTGAGGATCCTAAAACATTTCTTTTTGAATTCGAAGTTTTATGTAGATCATATGACTACCTACTCGATTCTAAAAAAATTGAAATCATTTCCAGCTACCCCTAAGGATGCAGCATTGAAATGGTTTATGGGATTAATAACACACTCTATTATAACATGGGAAGAAATGAAAAATGGATTCTTATTAAAATACAAGGATTATTGCATGCGTCATAACCGAAAAGATGAGAATCTGGAGGATTTAATTCAAAGATTCAGTTATAATCTAAAAAGGGCTAAAATGGAGATTTTGGATCAAGATACTTTGAAATCTCTCCTACTAAAATCCATTAGAGATGAATGGATAGATATCCTTAACACGATGGGAAAAGGAAACATTTCTCAGCTATCACTACCAGAAATTTCTGAATTATGCATACATCTTTCAAGAGGTAAATCAAGAGTTGGAAAGAATTCAAGAGATCTTGTACTCTCTAGAAACAAGAAATATGTAGTTGGAACTATAAGTAGGGCTGAAATAGAAAATTTTTTTGATGAATTCAAAACAGATATTTTAGGGAGTCTTAGTGAACAAATAGACACCTTGAAATTACAAAAAAAGCAAAGAGTTGAAAGTTATGCCTTATTTATATTTTGTCCTAAGTGCAGAAAGAAACATGCCTTAAGAGAATGTCCTCTTGATTTGAAAAGTGTAGAAACCTTTGTTTTATGTACAGAAAATCATGAAACAAAGAAGTGTCCTTCCATCCCAGGTCTAAAATTTGTCTACCAAGAGGAAATGATTCCAAATCAGGTAGATCCTCTTTTCTTTGTTGCTAAAAGACCATGGCAAGGATCACAAACTCATGATTTCAACACTCAAATGTATAATCAACCCACACCAAATAATTAGACTACACTAATGCCATGGAAGTATCCTTGGTCTCAATCCCAACCTTGGACACAAGGATTGTAAAATATTTATGGTAGATACTCTCAATATCATCAGTATCCACAACCTTATCCATAATTTCCACCAAAACATTTTCCTCAATCTAGTCAACAACCACAACCTCAGTTTCAAAATTAAAATCTTCAACTTTCATTACCATTTCCACAAAGATCAAATCAATTTCCTACTCAACCACTTCCAAACCCAAACAATAATAATTCACAACCTGTTTACAACATGGAGGGTCAAAATTTTGAAACCTATATGATAACTCCACTAGATCTTAATAATGTCCAACTAAGATCTGGTAGAATATCAGAAAAGAAATTACCATCTGTTGTTATCCAGGAAGAAGAAAAAGATGATCATTCTGATGAAGAGACATCTCCTCACCAAAATAAAAATATTAAAAAACAAACACATGAAACACCAATAAATTCAACTCCCATTATAAAACAACCTTCTGTATCTATCTCAAAACACACATTTCCCTGAAAGATTATAAATTGATAAAGGGGTAGAAAAACAAATCATGATGCATTATTATGATATGTTATATTAGTTGAAGAATATTTGTATAAAGATTCATTTGTTATAATCTATCAAATAAATTCCAATCCTTGCAAAGACAATAAGAGAGTTGAGTATAAATAAACCTAGAAGAAAAAGGAAAGAAGTAAAAAGAATACAATTAGTTGGGAAAATTGAAGACATCATGATGGCAAAAAACACAATACAAAAATATTTGGATCCAGAAAGTCCCATTGTGAAGACACAAATTAATGGTATCAAAATCCCAAACACATTGATCGATTTAGGGGTAGCCATTAACATCATGAGTAAACAAACTATGGATCAACTAAGACTTCCAAATATTCAATATACACCAACATTATTACAATTAGAAGATATATTTGTAATTAAACTTGATGGTTTGTTATAAGACATTTATGTATCCTTAGATTCTTGGGAATATCCAGTTGATTTTATGATTTTAACCCCTGAGAATAACTTAGGAGGACAACCATTAATCTTGGGAAGACCTTGGTTAGCTATAGTTGTGCTTTTATCAGTTGTAGATCTGGTGATATGTTTATCTCTGATGGTATTTCAACGAAGAAATTCACAGTATACCCACCAGCAAAAACAATGATAGAGGTAGAAAATGAAGAATGGATGGATGATGACAATGACATACAATCTATTTTTACTATCTCTAAAATTAGTGAAGAAAATCATATTTTAAATTCAATAGAAAATAATGAATTATCTTCACAATGTGAGAGTAGTCAAAAAAATTAGGAACAATGCAATATTGAGTATTTATCATCGAGACAAATGTCTTCATATTTTATGGAAGAATTTGGCAATTCTTCAAAAGAAATTTTCCAGGTAAAACTTTAAATTTCAACAAAAATCTGGGAGAATTCCAAAAGAAGAAATTAACATAAAAATTACATAAACACTCTTCTTTATATGCATGGGAATACACTGACATGAAAGAAATTAATCCTGAAACTTGCATTTATCACATATATATTGAAGAAAATGCTAGACCAATCTGACAACCTCAGAGAATAATGAATCTAAACTTAAGGGAAATTGTAAAGGAGGAACTACAAAACTTGTTGAATGTAAACTTTATTTATCTAATGTCAGACAGTCAGTGGGTTTCAAATTTAGTAATTGTTCCTAAAAAGAATGGAAAATTGAGAGTATGTATTGATTATAGGGCATTAAATTAGGCTACCTTAAAAGATAATTTTCCATTACCTTTCATAGATCAAGTTTTAGAGACATTAGCAGGGAAGAAATATTTTTCATTCTTGGACGAGGTATAATCAAATTCAAGTAGCACCAAAAGATCAGGACAAAACCACTTTTACCTGCCTATGGGGAACTTATGGTTGCAGATTACTTCCTTTTGGATTATGCAATGCACCAGCAACATTCCAAAGAGCAGTATTGGGTATTTTCTCTGATTTAATCCAGATTGTGTGGAAGTTTATACGGATGATTTTACAGTCTATGTAAATTCTTTTGAAGAAGCCCTTGAAATTTTGGAGAAATTTCTCATAAGAAGTAAGGAAGAAAATATCTCATTAAGTCATGAAAAAATCTTTATGATGTTTACTAAGGGAATTGTTTTAGGACACCATATTTCAGGAAATGGAATAAAAGTCATGGACTCATCTAAAGTTGAAGTAATTTCCAAATTAGCAGTTCCATCTTGTCAAAGAGATGTTAGAAGTTTTCTCAATTTCACTGGATTATAGAAGATTTATAGAAAATTTTACAAAGATTTCATCTCCACTCTTCAAATTTCTTACAAAATATTGTGAATTCAGTTGGAATCTTGATTGTCAAAAGGCCTTTGAAAAATTGAAAGAAAATATTTCTGAAGCACTCATCTTAAGAGAACCAAACTAGAAAGTTCCTTTTCATATCTCAACTGGTGCTTCAAAAAAAAGCTCTGGGAGTTGTATTGGGACAGAAATACTTGACTCATTATGCTATTTACTAAACAAGTAAAAATTTGACTCCTGCAGAGTTAAATTATACTATTACTGAAAAGGAGTTTTTAGTTGTTGTCCATGCCATTAACAAATTTAGACATTACATTACTGGATATGAAACTTTCATTCACACAGATCATTCTGCAATTATATATCTAATGAATAAATCAATCACTAATGGCAGAGTCACAAGATGGTTATTATTATTGCAAGAATTTAATATCACCATTTTAGATCGACCTGGAAAACAAAACACAGTTGCTAACTTTTTGTCTAGAATTCAAAATGATAACAATGATACAACAGTAGAAGATAGTTTTCTTGATGAATATACTTTTACAATATCTACTAAATATCCATGGTTTGCAGACATTTCTAACTATTTTTCCACAGGAAAGCTACCATCATATTTGTTTCCTAGATAAAATAGAAAAATAATTCAAATGAGTGCATCTTATTCATGGATAAATGAATAATTGTACAAGACAAGTCCAGATCTCATTATTTGAAGGTGTGTAAGAGAAAATGAAATAAATGAGATACTAAAAGCATTTCATGATGAACCATGTGGAGGACACTTCATTGACAAAAGGAATTCTTACAAAGTTCTTCTATTAGGATATTATTGGCCTTCCCTTTTTAAGGATGCCAAGGAATATGTTAAGAGATGTGATAGTTGTCAAATAATGGGGAAACATGCTCCTTTAGATGAAATGCCTTTACAACCCCAGGTACTTATTGAACCTTTTGAAAAATGGGCTCTAGATTTTTTCGGACCAATCAATCCACCATCAAGACAAAAGAGGTATATTCTTGTGTGCATTGATTATGTCACTAAATGGGTAGAAGCTAAAGCACTTTCTTTTGCTACTAAAAATAATGTAGTTTCATTTCTTTTTAGGGATATTTTTACTCGTTTTGGTGTCACAAGGGAAATTGTGACAGATCAAGGAACTCAATTTACATCCAGAATGGTATAGAAGGTAGTAGAAGAATACAAAATCAAGCATAGGAATTCTGCTCCATATCATCCACAGGAAAATGGACAAGTAGAATCCACTAATAAAGTGATTGAAGCAATCCTTACAAATACTATACCTTTGCATGGAAGGGATTGGGCAGAAAAGCTTCCAAAAGCTTTATGGGCCTACTGCACCATATGGAGAAGCACAACAATACATACTCCCTATGAACTTGTTTATGGGAAGCAAGTCTTATTTCCAATTTAGTTCCAAATAAAAACTCTCAAGACGGTTGTTAAGTTGGGACTTGGCCTGACAGAAGCACAAAGGCATATAAGGGAAAAACTCAAAGATCTTGATGAAATGAGGCAAGTTGAAATTCAAAGTACCAATCTAGTTTAGCAACAGAGATCTAGATGGCATGATAAATATATCAAAGAAAGAAAATTTCAAGAAGAATATTCGGCACTACTTTTTTATTCAAAGTTCAAATGTTTTCAGAGAAAATTTCAAACTCACTGGCTTGGGCCTTATGAGATTGAGAGAGTCTTTGATAATGGAGCAATTAGGATCAAAACCGTTGATGAAGAAAGATTTCCTCTCCTCGTAAATGGACATCAACTAAGGATATATCACAAACCGTTGACAAAGGAGGAATTTGTTAAGATTTTTCAAGATAATGTTGATATAAAGTTGGTGAAGAAGACTTCTTCTTCTTCCCCAACTTAAAAGTCTTCTTTCATTTTATCATTTAAAAATAATAATAATAAATAAATAAATAAATTATATATATATATATATATATATATATATATATTTCAAAAAAAAAAATCATTTTGTATAAGTATGAAACCAATCATTGATTGGCATACTTATGCTTATACAAAAAATATAAGGCGAAAACCGAAATTCTTTTGGAACCTTATATTTTCTTTATTCCTTTTCTAAAATCTCAGTTTTTTTGCATCCTTTTTCTCTTTCAAAAAGAATAAAAATATTTAGCTACAGAATTAATCAAATTATGAAACTCTGATGGATATCTGCAGCTTATATATAACACGGCCTTTTTTACTGAAGCAATTGAAGAACACTTGAAGGCAAGACAAAGAGAAACAGTTGAAGGTTAGCAACATCAAATTCAAGGTATGTAAATGCAAAATTTTATTTAATAATAAGGATGAAAACATTGGCATATGAATTATATGGTCATTTTATACACCAATTCAAAAACATTATTAACAAGAGTTGATCATGTCAAATCAAAATCAAATCTCAAACTTTGCCACTTAACCCTCACCATTACACGACCGCTCCAACAACAAATCCTGATTTTGTTAGTGAAACAATCCAAATCATAACGGTAATTTCTTATTAACCTTACTCATACTCTCAATAATTCTGAAGCCTCATTCATTCATTCACACCCTTGTTCATTTTGAAGCATAATTCACTCATGCTCTCATTCACAACAAAAACTTTCATATTACCCTGTCAAGAGGCAGCCTTAAGGTAAAACTTCTCGAGCCATGGGAATGATAGTGAGGACAGAACCAGAAGAAAGGAAATTCATGGAAGGTTACCCACAGGTAAAATAAGTACTACAGAAGGCATGGTGGCTTGGTTTTGTGGAAAAATTCGAAGGATTTCACAAGGAGGTAACTAAAAAAATTTCCATAGCATTCGACGGGATGGAGGTCGAAATCGGAGATGTTAAGTTTTCAATAACATATTCTTTCATGGCCAAAGCCATTGGACTGCCAAAAACTGGAGAAAGGTGTTTCAAAAACAGAGGAATCGAAGGTGAAGAATGGAAAATATTTCTGAAAAACTTAGGTATGGATACCACCATCTTTAAAAATGGAATCCCTAGCACAACACTTAAAGTAAAATGGAGAAATTTTCTATTGATAATCAAAAATTTATTACTTGTGAGGGAAGATTTGGATGCATGTTCATTGATCATGTTAGGTTATTTATAAATTTTCTTGAAGGAAATGAAATAAATCTTCCCTACTTTTTGTTACATAGCTTGAGAAAAAAGTTTGGGATTGTTCAAAAGAGAATTTAGTTTATAGAAAAAACAATGTATCATCATGGGTTCATAAAAAATCTTATCAAATTCCACCTTAAAATTTCAGGGGATACTTGGGAAATTTTCATAATTCGAAATCATTTCAAAGACGAAACCAAGAAGAACCTAGTTGTGGAAAAGAAAAAAGGGAAGGAAAAGAAAAACTTACGACCTTGTTGAAAGTGAACAACAACCTTAGGAACAGTCAAAGGATGAAGTTCCCATTGTAGAAATTTTGGGGAAACTTAATAGGAAAACTAGTAAAAAGAGGGAAGAGGACAAAAAAAGAAAAGATACATCCACAAAAACAAAAATTTCCAAAATAAAGAAGAATAGGGTAAATATTCAAAACCTTCCTCCTGCAATAAGGAGAAGTGATAGACTAAGCCAGACAATGAAAAATCAGGCTCCAAAAGAAACAGAATTTGTGGATTTAGAGGAGGAACTCAGGGTTCCATCACCCATTGCTATGTCGTCTACCCAGAGTCCAAGTTGAAAGACCCCAGAGATTTGCTGAGATTGCAACAAGATGATGAGCTTAGTGGAAAGGAGTCGCCTTCACTAAGTGGGCCCACAGGGTATTTTTGGCGCAAAGTCTATTTTTAGACTATGTCTATTTTTAGACATATGGATCATGTTCTATGAGTTGTAGGATGCTATTTGTGGATGGTTGGTCAAGTCGGAAAAAATATATGGACTTCTATTTTTAGACATATTGGGCGGAATCTATTTTAGATTTCCGGTCTAAAAATAGATATGTCGAATATTATTAAAATATGGCAATATTTGGACTCTAAACATTATCATATTCTCTTGGAGCACTTCAGTTTGATGCTGGATGTGGCATATGCAGGCGACGAAGGAATTACGCTATTCCTGAGAATTTATATGAGAATTTAGTGGAGCTATTGCATGGTTGACTTCAGTTAGAACTCATGTGACAGAGTTTGGTGGAGTTGATGAGACAGTTAATGGAGTTGTGTTCAGTTTAACTTAGTTGAGCTAGTTGTATCTAGTCTAACTGATTGATACAATTAGTGAGAGTGGTGTGAATTAATTATTAATTAATTTACTAATTATTAACTCATAAATCAACTAAAGAATACATCAGTTAACTTCAGTGCATGGACAGTTTCAGTGGAGACCAGTGAAGAGGTAGGTGAAAGAGCAGTGTGACTATCAGTTGTGACTATACTAGTGCATGAGATTTGCACACACATTGATGGAGAAGCCAATGAGGATTGCGCAGTACATACTGGTGGGATTTGAACCTTGATCTCATGATTATCCATATTGGATTGCGCAGTAGAGGCTGGCTAACAGGTGGAGCAGATTGGAGCAAGTGTTTTGTATGATCTGAGCTTGTGTAGTGTGTAACAATTGGAGATTGTACTGAGAGCTTGTGAGGAGTTTGTACAATGATTGTTACATGATCTCTATCATTATAATATACAGATAGTTGGGGGTTTTCAGCTTTAAGCTTTCCCATAAATACTGTGTTTATATGTGTGATTGTTTTGGGTTTTAATGTGCGCATGCGATTGTTTATATTTCCACAATTAATGATCAATAGTAGAAGAGGTTATGTATTATGCATGAAGCTCAAATAGTGTGTGATCAAGATAATATCGGTGAATAATTTAACATTTATTCAAATTTCTACATGGTATCAGAGCGATATTGATCATTGGAGCAATTGCAAAACATTGAAGCGGTTGAGTTTTGTGCTGGTGGAATTCAAATTTGCAGCAGTGTTTTCTTGGTGTCGAAGTTGAGATGTCTTTCAACGGATTGCGATTGGAGTATGCCCTTGAGGGAAGCTCGAATTATATTGCATGGAAGGACATGATGGAGGCGGTGTTAGATGACAATGGGTTGAAGGAGTTCATAGATGCTGAAGTCCCAAAGCCTACTTCTAGCGATGCTGCCGTAATTGAGGCTTGGCAAAAGAAGACAACAAAGTGTCGAAGGATTTTGTTGGAGGGCGTGAAGGATCACATAGTGTCCAGCCTGCATGGTAAGGCTTCTCCATTCTTGATGTGGAAAGCCTTGACAGATTTATTCCAAAGCAAGAGCGACCAGAGGAAGTTGGCGCTCAAGGATAAACTCAAAAACATAAAGATGGAGAAAGGCGACAGTATGCCCAAGTACCTCACGAAGTTCATCCAATGCAGGGATGAGCTGGGAAGTGTGGGGGTGACTGTTGATGATGAGGACTTGGTGAGCTTGGCTCTCCTTGGGCTTCCGAAGAGTTGGCATTCCTATCAGGACTCTGTCAATGGTCGGAAGAAATTGCCAGGATGGGAGCGACTTTGGTCGGATCTTGTGCAAGAGGAGATAAGGCGAAGTACCAGGGACGGATCTTCATCAAAGAACTCTGATGAAGAGAATTGCGCTTTGGCTGCCAAAGCAAAGAAGGGGAAGAGCAAGAAAGCTTCTCATTCCGGTGCGAAAGGCAAGAAGGAGGACATGTCCAAGGTGAAGTGCTTTCACTGTCACCAACACGGACATTATGCCACAAATTGTCCGCAGAAGAAGAAAAATAAGCAAGCTGCTGGATCTGCAGCTGGAGAGGCCTTAGCCTCGCAGTTTGAGTTGGACTTTTCACTGATCGCATGCTTGGTCTCAAGTGTGATGGGTTCAGTGTGGTTTCTGGACAGTGGTGCGTCTTTTCACATGATAGGAGATCAAGATTTGTTTACTGATCTGGATGAGAAAGATCTTGGAGTGCACATCGAGATGGGCGATGATGGTAGATACAGTGCGACCGGTATCGGTACCATTTCCTTTGAGAGGGAGTCTGGTAAACCCTTCGTATTGAAGGAAGTGATGCATGTTCCAGGATTGAAGAAGAATCTTATCTCTGTGGCGATGTTAGAAGACAAGGGATGTGATGTTGTCTTTAGCGAGGGAAAGGCTTTCCTGCGCAGTATGAAAACTGGAGAAACCCAGAAGATAGGGGTTCGAGTCAAGAACCTTTATCAATTGCAAGTAGATGGCTGCGCAACAATGGCATGCAAGGCAGAAGGAGTGGTGAGCCGGGATGATGGCGAGTTGTGGCACCGGAGATTGGGCCACCTTCACCATGGCCTTTGAAGATACTGCAGCAGATTTCTACTGGGCTTCCTAAGGGCACTCTTGCGCAGTCAGATCAGTGCAAGGGGTGTACCTTGGGAAAATTTGTGAAAGCCACCTTTCACGAGAAGGATAGTCGCGCCACGACGATCCTTGAGAGAATTCACACATACGTGTGTGGACCTTTCTCAGTAGCTTCGACAGCAAAGCACAGGTATTATGTGATATTTGTTGATGACTTTTCTCGTAAGTGTTGGATCTTCTTCATGCAGAAGAAGAGAGAGACATACTCAAAGTTCTGTGAGTTCAAGGCACTGGTTGAGAAAGAATCGGGGAAGCAGGTGAAGGCTCTTAGGAGCGACAATGGTAGTGAATTCATCTCTGGCGAATTCAAGGACTTTTGCAGCGCAGAAGGAATTCGAAGAGAGCTCATAGCACCTCATAACCCACAGTAGAACGGGGTTGCTGAGCGAAAGAACAGAACGATCGTGGGTGCTGCACAGGGGATGTTGCATGATCAGGGCCTACCCATTCACTTGTGGGCAGAGGCATGCAATACTGCAGTATATGTGCAGAGCCGTTGTCCTCACAGGATACTTGGCATGAGTACACCGAGGAGGCATTTTTTGGTAAGAAGCCTGATATTTCCCATTTGAGGATTTTTGGTTCACCTGTTTACATTCATGTGACGAAGGATGCCAGGAAGAAGCTGGAGCTGACTGCAGAGGTTGGGATATTTTTGGGGTACACTGATACACCCCACAACTATCATGTGTATTTTCCAGACAGTCGCAAGACTGTTGTGCGACGGGATATCAAATTTCAGGAGGAGAAAGCCATGAAGTGTTCACTTGAGAGGGAGCCACACTTGCATGCAGAGGAGGATCTATTAGTTCCTAAGGATGAGCTTCAGGATGTGGATCAGCCACAAGATGAGGTTCATGGAGTGGAAGAAACCACTCAGGCAGTGCCAACCATCAGAGGGCGGAAGCGCACTACGGAAGCTGAGCGACTGGCTCAAGATGCAGAGAAGGTTGTAGGAGTACCTACATCACAGCGCATACAGAGACAGTCACCTGACCGGTATACTGGATACATGGCTCTTGTGAGCAAGTGTATCGTCACAGAGCCATCCTCTTTCGAGGAAGCTGTGGAGGATCCCGCATGGGTAGATGCCATGGTGGAAGAGTATGATTCGATTGTCAGAAACAGTGCATGGGAGATTGTCCCGAGGCCGAAGGGGAAATCAGTGGTGGGTTCGAGATGGATCTACAAAGTGAAGCAGGCAGCTAACGGGAGTGTGGAGAAGGACAAGGAAAGATTTGTTGCCCGAGGCTTCTCATAGATTGAGGGGATCAATTATGAGGAGACCTTTGCACTTGTCACAAGGTATTCTTCCATACGGACGATTCTTGCTCTCTTAGCGCAAATGGGGTGGCACATTCATCAAATGGATGTGAAGACTGCGTTCCTCAACGGATTCATTGAGGAGGAGGTGTACATAGAGCAGCCCGAAGGTTTCGAGATCTTCAGCAGCGAGTCACATGTGTGCAGGCTCAAGAGAGCGTTGTATGGGTTGAAACAAGCACCTCGTGCTTGGTACACATGGATAGACAGTTATTTCACCGGACTTGGATTCTCCAAGAGTGAGGTGGATCCAAACCTATACCAGATTGTGGTGGAGGGTAAGTTGCTGATCATTGTACTTTATGTAGATGATTTGATTTTGACAGGTGATGAGTTGTTGATACTCTCATGCAAGGAGGATCTTGCAAAGGAGTTTGAGATGAAGGACTTGGGCCTCCTTCATTATTTCCTGGGATTGGAAATTTGGCAGCGCAGTGATGGACTGTTTATTTCTCAGGGTAAGTATGCCCGGGAGATACTGGAGAAGTTCAACATGCATGGCTGCAAGCCTGTTGATACTCCTCTTCCTGGAGGTTGGAGGAAGGAGGATGCTACTTCGGCAGAGGTAGTGGATGTCACTATTTATCGACAGTTGGTGGGGTCGCTTATGTATCTGGTCAATACACGACCCGATATATGCTATGCAGTTAACCAGCTTTCACAAGCTATGGTTAAGCCTACCAAGCTCTTTTGGAAGGCGGGGAAGCATGTATTGAGATATCTCATAGGCACATCGGGATATGGATTATGGTACAGACAGTCAGATGAGGTGAAGCTGTGTGGCTTCACGGATGCAGATTAACAGGAGCCTAACTGGACAAAAGAGTGCTAATATCCGGAGGGATTTTTCATTGGTTGGGTCGTATGGGGGCATGGCACAAAGAGGAAGCAGAGATCCGTGACCTGGGGCCCAACAGAGGTTTAGTATATGGCAACAGTTTGGTCAAAAAGTTATATGGATGAGGGAGATCCTGGTCGGGTTGTTCGGTTCACACTTAGAGCCTACTGTGATTTATTGTGATAATCAGAGTTGCATCAAACTCTCGATTAATCCAGTATTTCATGATAGATCTAAACACATTGACATCCAGTATCATCATATCAGATATTGTGTGCAGCGGAGGATCATGTTACTTTCATACATTCCTACGAAGGATCAGGATGTTGATATCTTGACGAAGGCGCTCACCAGGAGAAAATTCGAATACCACAGGGGCAGGATAGGGGTTGCAGATAATCCATATCTTGTTGAGAGGGAGTGTTGAGATTGCAACAAGATGATGAGCGTAGTGGAAAGGAGTCGCCTTCACTAAGTGGGCCCGCAGGGTATTTTTGGCGCAAAGTCTATTTTTAGACTATGTCTATTTTTAGACATATGGATCATGTTCTATGAGTTGCAGGATGCCCTTTGTGGATGGTTGTCGTGTTACCAAATAGATGGACTTCTATTTTTAGACATACTAGACTTAATCTATATTTATATTTCCGGCCTAAATAGATATGTCGGTTTATTATTAGCTTCATAATATTTGGACTCTAAACATTATCTTATTCTCTTGGAGCATTCCTCAACATGCCCGGATGTGGGTACAGTAATGAGCAGGTTGAAATTACACATTCCTAGGTTTAGTGGAGCTATTGCATGGTTATTTCCGCTTAGAACTCATGTGACAGAGTTTGGTGGAGTTGTATTTAGTTTAACTCAGTTAGACTCAGTTGAGCTAGTTGTATCTAGTCTAACCGATTGATACACTAGTGAGAGTGGTGTGAATTAATTAGTTAATTAATTCACTAAATAATAACTCATTAATCAACTGAAGAATACATCAGTTAACTACAGTGCATGGCAGTTTCAGTGGAGACCAGTGGAGAGGTAGGGGAAAGAGCAAGTGTGACTATCAGTTGTGACTATAGTGATGCATTGATTGCATCCAACACTCAGTGGAGATGCCAATGAGGATTGCTAGTGACATACCAAAGTGGGATTTGAACTCGGATCTCGTAATTATCCATATTGGATCAAGGCAGAGAGGCAAAAAAAATACCAGTGGAGCAGATTGGACATGAAGCTGAAGTGATCTGAGCTTGTGTAGTGTGTAACAATTGGAGATTGTACTGAGAGCTTGTGAGGAGTTTGTACAATGATTGTTACATGATCTCTATCATTATAATATACAGATATTTGGGGGTTTTTAGCTTTAAGCTTTCCCATAAATACCGTGTTTATATGTGTGATTGTTTATGGTTTTAATGTGCGCATGCGATTGTTTAATTTCCGCAAATTGATGATCAATAGTAGAAGAGGTTATGTATTATGCATGAAGCTCAAATAGTGTGTGATCAGGATAATCTTGGTGAATAATTTAACAGTTATTCAAATTTCTACAAGATTGACCCAGTACAGCAGCAAATTTATGACTATATTGAGTCCTTGGAGAAGAGAGATACGGAGAATACATCAGTTTTATAACAAAAGGAAGAAGCACAGCCTCATAGTCCACAAGAAACTCCAGTAGTGAATATTCTGAGGCAAGATATTTTTGAACTAGAGACACTAAACAAGCATATTAAATAGGAGCATGAAGCCTTGAAGTTGCAGAACCAGATTGAGAAAACCATAAATGATAATACTCTTTTGCATTTGGGTTTATGGTTCAAGAAAAATAAAAATAAAAATCTCAACAGTCAAATCATAAACCTGAAATATAAACTCCTGATGAGAAAACCAAGGATGGATGTGACTAAAAGGAAGGCAAAGAAATTGAATTTGGATGTTTTAGCAGAATTTTGAGGGCAGATGCACTAGCATGATAAGGATCAACAATTTTGTGTTTTGTAGGAGGACATGCAATGGTCTCCTCGTGGGGGAATGTAGAGCCTCAAGACTGCCTCAATTTTGACACTCCTTTCACTCATTTTCCTTCTTTTTGTCACCATCATTAGCTCAAACAAGTGTTAGATTGAAAATTTTCACTTGTTAAAGTATTATGATGACCCATTTTTCATATTTTCAATTGTTACTTATTATTATAGTAAAATCTGCATTAGCTACAGAATTAATGTAATTCTGCAATTGATTGATATTTTTGTAGCTACTGCCACGGTTCGATAGATTCTGAGGTATTAATGGAGCAACGAAATATATGGGCAGATGACAAATAATCTTATCATGGATCCTATCCTATCCATTTGGCCCAAATCAAGTAGGAAAATGCCCATAATTGCGTTCAAAGGAGCGGTCAACCAGGTGTTGAATCAAGCAAGCGAGGAGTTTGAAGCCATCACGCTTCACAATTTGCTCTGCCACATAGCAAATCGTGAAGCAGAGAAATTCTAATTTTTGTCTTAGAGTTTGAGATAAAATTTTATAATTCAAATAGGTGTAAAATCCTCAAGACATTTAATGATATATTTTATAAATATCGGGCTAGTAATTGTATTGCTAGTGTGAATTATTGTGTGACTATAATCTCAGTTAAACTATTTTTTATTTCTGAATTGAATGAAGAAGCGTTCTTGAGTTTCAATGCGCAGTTAGTAACGATTAAGATTTGAAGCCATATGTTGTGGAAGTCCCCTGCAACAGAAGAGGTTTTGTTTTATTTGTGTTTGTTCTTTTTAATTAGATGTTATTCATAGCCTCGTTTTTATTTCCCAGTTTATGTTTTCATTGCATTTCGTAGCGTAGATATATGTTTTGTTTTTTATTTCGTTTTTAATTACAATTATTTCTAGAATTATGTAGTATAAATGTTTTTTTTATCATTTTTCATTATGTTAGTTGATATCAACATTTACACGATTTTGTAATATAGGTACTTAGTTTAATTTTTCCGGTATGTTAGATGTTATAATCATTTCCAAAATTTCATCTTGTTACAATAGATGTTCAAGTAATTTGTTTTATCATTTGATGTAGTTTCATTTTCTGAGTAGTCATAACACAGAGATAATCTTAGTTTCTTCTATGCATCAGTGATTTGTTGTAGATTAGTTCTTATTTTGAGAGACATATTTTAGAATTCCCTTTTTATTTAAATTCTTTTTGTAAATTTAAATAGTTTTGTTTCTTAACAGTGATTTAGAAATTTCCTTTCTAAGCATAATAGTGTAAATATTTTCCAAGTAATTCCTTGATTCAAGTTTCACATAAAATTTCCAAAAAGACACAAAAATATTAATCTTGCCTCTTTTTCCATAATTTTAAAGTTTTCTCAAATTCATCGCTGGTTATTAACAGATAAATTAGTTAAGATTCTTTTAAAAGTTTTTAGGGGCATAGTTACACTTGGATTTAATTTTCTCTCATGAATTATAGTTCAGTTTCTTAAATTCATTTAGGACATCTTCAAAAATGATCTTCACATATAAAATCATCATAATAAAATAAGTAAGGAAGGTTTCTAGCATATATAGTGCACTTTCACTTCACAAGATTACCAACTCCAGTCGATAATTTATGATAGCAATTTAGGAACATTAAATTGACTAAACACAATTTGTGACCTTTTACCTCAATGTTCTCCTTTTTCCAATATTTTCATAAATAAATGCCAATAAATGCCACTTTTCCTTTCCAAAGCCTTAGCCATGGCCTTTGCCAATTTCCATATCCATAGTAAATAATATGAACACCCACATTAGGATGTTTTTCTTGGAATACGTGTCCCATGACCATAGTTTTTTTTTTTTTTTATTAACTTTTATTACATGAAATTTTCACTAGGGTTGTTACAAACCCCCCCTCCTTGGGGGAACACCGTCCTCGGTGTTCAACGACACCTACAACCAACAAGACTTTTGTAAGCAAAACATGCTGCTCATGGAGCTTTATATATTTTCTCGTTACAGTATTTACAATGATCAACAAGCTTAGAAGCAAACCAACATGACAACATGACCAATATATCATCATAATGACATGACACCCATACCGCTTATTGGAGCTTTATAACATAGTTCATGGCGGTATTTACATATATATACATATGTACATATACCAAAAAATCATACCAATCATATACCAAAGGCATATAACAAAACACATGCCAAAACATTTAGTCAACCGGCCAATAAGTAAGAATACATAGTGTCCATCTGATCCGCCATCTCCCATGTAGCTTCATCAGGCCCAAAGTGCTTCCACTGCACTTTAACCTGCTTGATTGCTCAGTTCCGGAGCATGAGCGTTTTTATCCGCAAAATGAATTGTGGTTTCGGTTGGAATTCTACTTATGACTCCACCTGCAATACAAACCATTCAATTGCATGATAAACATCTTTAATATACATTTTAAGCAATGACACATGGAAAACATCATAGAATTTCATTGTCAGAGGCAGTGCAAGTCTGTAGGCTACTGGTCCAATCCTTTCAATAATCCTGAAAGGTCCACAAAATCAAGGTGCCATCTTGGCACACGATCCAATCCGCAAGGAGCTCTTATTCGGCTTGATGCACAGTTACACCTGATCCTCAACCTGAAACTCCTTAAAAAACCTATTCCAATATGCATATATATTCTACCTATCTTACGTTGCCTTTAGATTCTTCTTGATTACCTACATTTCCTGTTCCATTTCGGCCAACATGTCTGGTCCAATCAACGCCTTGTTAATTGGATCACTCCAACTAATGGGAGTATTGAAACTCCTCCCATACAATACCTCAAACAGACTCATCCTCAAATATTCTTGATACCCATTGTTGTAAGTGAACTCTACTAGTGAATATAATCTTCCCACTTTTGAAGCTGATGCATCACATACATCCTCAACATGTCCTCCAATATCCTATTGACAATCTCTATATGCCTATTTTTTTGTGGATGATAAGTTGTACTAAAGGCGAACTCTGTTCCCAAACCTGCAAACAACTCCTTCCAAAACTTGGAAGTGAACTTCGCATCCCTGTCTGACACAATATTTTGCAGAACATCATGCAATATGACCACATCCTTGATGAATACTTGTGGTACATCATTCTTTGAGTATGTATACTTCACTGAATGAAGTGCACTAACTTTGTCAACCTGTCCACCACAACCATGATGGAATCATGTTGTCGAGATTTCCTTGGTAAACATGTGATAAAGTCAATGGAAATGACCTCCCATTTCCACTCTTGAATCAGAATCGGTTGTAGTAGTCAACCTGGATGCTTACACTCTACTTTTACCATTTGACATTCAAATCACCTTACCACAAACGTTTCTAGGTTTCTCTTCAAATTCGTTCAATAGTAAAACTTATTCATTGTTGTCAGTGTCTTCTGATAGCATGGGTGACCTGAATACAATTTCACATGAAACTCCCTCAAGATCACCTTCTTGATTTCACTGTTGTTTGGCACATATATCCTGTCTCTAAACCTTATCAAACCATATTATGTGAGAAGATATTCCACATCATGTGCACATGTACTTGTACTTATACCTGTACCACTACATGTACATGTACATGTACCACTACCTGTACTTGTACTTGTTCCTATACCGTTACCTGTGCCTGTACCTATACCAATACCTGCACCTATACTTTGTCGCAATATGTGCCTAAACTCCATATAGATGAGATCCTATTGACCTACCTGCAAGATCCTATTATGTAGATTTGTCCCATTGGAAATCATAGCTGCTATACGATTCACTTGTATCCGCCCACTAAGAGCATCTACAACCCTGTTCTGTTTACCTTTAATATACCTAATCTCAAAGTAAAACTCACTGATCGTGGCCAACCATCAATTTTTCCTAGCGTTTAGATTCAGTTGTTCAAATAGATACCACAATCCACTATGAATCATCTACCCAGAATATAGTTCCTCCACATATTCAATGCATGAATGGTCGCTGCCAACTCAATAACATGTGTCATATAATTATACTCATGCTCATTTAGTTTATGTGACTCATAACATACCACATGTCCTTCTTGAATAA
The DNA here is from genome assembly GCA_034641835.2 of Pinus albicaulis. Classification (NCBI taxonomy): domain Eukaryota; kingdom Viridiplantae; phylum Streptophyta; class Pinopsida; order Pinales; family Pinaceae; genus Pinus; species Pinus albicaulis. The sequence continues at coordinate 758,501,207 of CM076582.1, read as the reverse complement.
GGACTCCATCAAGCCCTCTCTTGCAAGCATCTGTACATACCACAAACTCTTTGTCCGGATTTTAGATCTTTAACACTAGAGCATGTTTCAACAACTGCTTTAGTTGCTCAACATTGGTTGCTCATTCCTCTGTCCATTCAAACTTCTTACCTTTCCTTTGCAATTATGTGATAGGATAAGCAATATGTGAGAATTTCCTGATGAACCTCCTTTAATAACCTGCTAACCCCATAAAGGACTTTAAATCATCCATATTCCATGGGGTTTCCCATTCCATGATAGCCCTTATCTTCTCTAGATCCACTGTTATGCCTTCCTTGGAAATAACATGTCCCAAGTAATGTACCTCTGTCTGAAAGAAACTGCACTTACTGAGCTTAGCATACAACTGATGTTGTCTCAATAATCTAAATATTTCTACTACGACATGTTCTTCTTCATTTTTAGAATATACTAGTATATAATCAATGAACACAATAACAAACTTGTCCAAATAAGGACACAACACATTATTCATCAAGCAAATAAAATTAGTTTGAGCATTAGTCAAACCAAATTGAATTAAAAAAAAACCCATAATGTTTGTACATGGTCTGGAAATTTGTCTTCTGAATGTCATCTTCTTTAATACGTACCTGATGATATTTCGATCACATATCAATCTTTGAGAACATTGCTTCTCCCTTCAATTGATCGAACAAATCATCAATCATCGGCAACGGATACCTGTTCTTAGTGGTCACCTTGTTCAAGTGCATGTAATCAATGCATAACCTAAGAGAACCATCCTTCTTCTTCACAAACAATACTAGTGCACCCCAAGGTGATACACTTGGCCTAATGTATCCCTTTTCAAGCATTTCATTTAATTGTAAATTTAGCTCTATTAACTCTGGAGTGCTCATCCTGTATGGTTCTTTTGATGTTGGTATTTCCCCTGGTACCAACTCAATAGAAAATTCCACTTCTCTGTGAGGCAAAAACTCTGAAATCTCTGTTGGAAACACATCTTGAACTGTTGTAAAACTGGGTACCTTCTCAATACCTCTGCATCCTCAACTTCCTTACCTCTGTCACTTGAAATATGTACTACAAATAACACACATCCTTTTCTATGAATGTGCTTTGCCTGTATAGTTTTCACCATTCTAACTGATGTTGCTTTCTTCCTACTCTACAAGACTCCTTGTTCTCCATTATCATCCAAACACTCAATGGATTTTTCATAAAAATCCACTTTGGTGCTCTTAAGATAAAAATAGGCCATACCCAAAAGCATGTTATATGAACCCAATGGAAATACATTCAGATGTGTTGAGGTAGGCATAACATTCAAGTCAAATGCACAAGCTCTTTCCCAATGATAAACTCTCTACTTGGTACTTATATCCAACTGCACTAACAAATATTCTACATGCACTTCTTTATTCAAACCACACTTATCCACCAATTCAAGATCAACATAACTATAATTAGATCTAGGATCAATCAAAATAGAAACAATTTGATCACAAAGCTTACCGTCCATCTCAATAATAGATGTCTTGTGATCTGCCTACCTGTTATCTAGCACTTCATAGATCCTAGGATTACTCTATCCAACATCTCCCATTGTATGTGCCTCTTGAGAACTGTAGATATGCAGTCTACCATCCTAATGTTGTGGACAATCTCTCCTAATATTATCTCCTCCACAAGTCCAATACCGCACAGGCTCCCTATTTTCACTCTTATTCTGCTCCTCAGGCCAAAGTCCCTATCCTCTGCCAGATGTACTAAACTTCTTAGGTAGTACAAAATTCCCTTTGTTACCTGTATCCTAAGGTATTGCTCACTTCTTGTCCCATTTTCCTTTATTCCTTGCATTAACCTTCGAATCCTGCTTAATCTCATATATGTGCTTTGATTGCTTGTAAAAATTCTTTAGCTTCCGAATGTCCTCCTCCAATGATCTAGGCTCATCAAACTCAATCCTATCTTTGAATACCATTGGAAACCCACTGATGAATCTTTGAACCTTGGCCTTCTCCTCCTTGAGTTAAGGCACATATCTCAAAAACTCCAAGAAATTTCTAGTGTAATTCTCATCAGTCATATATCCCATCTTTAGTTCATAAAACTCTTTTTCCCTATCATCATTGTATCTCCCCGATAGATACTTACTCCTGAATAGTCTCTTGAATTCACTCCAAGTCAATTCCTCCTCATAAATATATATGACATTATTTACATCTTCCCACCAGATATTTGTAGCTACTCTGGCCTTCATGTTCTCTGAGTAATCATGTAACCTGAAGAACTTATTCATTCCAAGCAACCACTCTTATGGATCATGTGATTTCTTCATCTCTCCATCAAATGTAGGTGTATTTTATTTGATAAAATCATCCAGAAAATATCCCCTGTCGCTCCTCCTATAAGGATGATAATGATGACGATCATAGTTCCTGTCAGAACCAAAACTAGGATAGTACATGAGTCTATCACCTTTCCTAATTGGAGTATCCAAGAACCTGCCATATATAATTGTGTCATCTATATCCGACATGTGACCACCATGAGACCTACTACCATATGCCCCATTAGTCACATCCTCTTGTCCATAGCTGATCCGGAGTGGTCCCTGTCACTGCAACTCTGACAAACTCTGAAGGATTACTGCATTAACCTTTGCTTGTTTCTCCTGTGCTTGTATGATTTTTTCATTATCTGCTTTGTAACTCCTTATTTCTTCCTTCAAAATCCTCAATGTGTCGGCTAAGTCAGAAGAGTGAAAGATCGGCCATATTATCACAATAAATATATAAACATAATCTTAATAGCATGTAATATATATAGCACATATAAAACAACATATAAACATCATTCCACCCATAGTCCATTCATCAATGCACAACCACATCATTCACATACCATGACCTGATAGCATGACAACAACAACCATACCAATGTACACTTGACAACACGTAAGCACTTGACATGCATGAACAACGAATAACTTATTATACACTCATGACGAAACATTACACAACAAACCCATCACCCTTCACATGGAGACATCACTGCAACCATGACCAACACCATGCAAATGCAACAAGCACATAGACCAGAAGCATAATGAACACATATGCAACTGACATGAATGCATGACCAACACACCACCCTTCCAGTCTGAGGGGTGAACCATGCTTTGATACCACTCTGTAACATCCTCCTACCTATGTGTCAGTTTAGGAAATGGAACCAATGGAACACAACAACACAGACCTCCTACACCTGCAAAAAAACTCCCAAAATCCATCCAATCCTTCCAGATGACTAGCCCCTTAGACAAACTAACTTTTTTCTGCATTAATCCTCCAGTCGCTCCCTTTATAAGTCCTCCAATCAATTGAGAGCCCCATTCCATACTTTTGTTGTCAGTTTTGGGCCAGTGACTGTGAGATTTAAGGCTAAATTTTAGGGCTAGGACCTAGGTCATTGCCCAGAACTCCATGACACTTCCAGGAATGAAATATAACATCACAATAATTATACAAATGAAATTACTTGAATAAGGAATTGACTGGACCCCTACTATGAATGACAGGAATTTCGACGAACATGTCACAAATATGTAATCTGCAGGTTTAAACAAAAAATCTGAGCATAGGGGTATCATACTTATATGAGAATCTCTAAGAAGCATTGATTCCCTATCACATTAGCTGCATTATCATCTATTAGTTCATAGATCCATTGTTCATTAATTTACAAATCAAAACATGATGAGAACCATACATCATCACTGTCATAGAACACATTCATAACTAACATATAAAAACATAAATGAAAATCATAGAACAACCATATAAGCCACATAATAACAAGCATATTTACCCATCAATACAATAGGAAAAGAGCTCATATTTCCATAATAAAAATGCAACTAAGTCCAGGACTTACACATAGCACCCAACCATAGACATCGTTGAACCAAATCTCTCTTTCAGCCTATCACCCATGTGCCATATTCCAAGCATGAATGTGGTATATCACAAAAAAAAAAAAAAATTAAACCAAACCATGGCTTCCAGAGGTCAAACCACTTGAACCCTAAACCAGTGATTCCACCTCACAGTCGGACAAAACTAACCATCACCAGATAGGTCTCTACCCAAGCTGTCCAGGGCTCCAAAGAATTTGTTTCAATCAAGCCTCCAGGACTAGTAACTTAACCCACAGCTATTGCGGGTGTAATATCCCAAAAGGGATATTTTGACAAATTTTGCAAAAAATAATTTAACCCAACATCATGCCATAAAATCAACATTTATTTACAGAAGATTGCCATGTAAAATAAGACATATAAAGTTTATGCAATTCCATAACATAATGATGCAGTAAATAATCTCAGCTTTATTATAACATAAACTCAATTTTACATGTGGGAAAGATAAATAGCTAACATAGTTGAGATATAATCCAGCCTCAAGGGTCTGCTACATTGCTGCGCTGCGCTGGCCTCCAAAACTGAACTATTGCACTCTCCCTCTGGAAACAGCTGCCACTAAATCCACTGAAAAAAATGAAGCACCAATTGAAGTTATGAATTATCCTCTCTCCAATATCCTTGAATATCTGTGAAACTCCTGAATGAAGTCTCCTCAAAGAGAAATGGGTTTTCATCCAACACTCGGCAATACACCCGAGGGTTTTTGTCCTAGGGCTACCAATGAAGCAGAGAACCAAGTTCTCAAACCTCTCACACAAGAAAATGATCAAATCCAATATATTCCTTAATGGCCTTCTCTTCTTCTTTTATATATCTCATGGATCCTTCTAGAGCCTTATTTTATTATTATTATAATCATGGAGCACTTTTCCCTCGTATTTTCCAATTAAAATATTCTTGTTTAATGCAGGAAAGATTAAATCTGCTACCATGTATCCTCGGGTCACTCAAAACTCATTTCCAACTATCCCATTGTGTAGGTATCCTCATCCCAGTTCCAAAGAGATATTATACTAAGGTGTTCTATCATGTATTCCTCTCGAAATTCCACCTTGAGCATAATTAATTGAGTTAAGCCCAAAAATAACTCAGTTTTCCGAAAGTTGTCAGAATGCACCGGAACGAAAGGAAAATTGTGTGGAATGGAATATATCAAGCAAATGCCACTGGTCCTCATAGAAACTCCTCAAAACTCCTCAAAAAATCCCCTAGGCCCATTGATGACACCAACATGTACCTGTGACCTGTTTTCTCCCAACTCTGGAAGTCCATCCTAACCCTGTCATAGATGATACCAAAAAAACAGGAATATTACAGACCTTTTTCCCAATATTTATTGCCCTCAAGAAACCCAAATATGTGGGCCATCCTATTGGCCCGATGAAACTGAGACCCAATGCCCGGATCCCATACAAACCCCTGGGTTTTTTTGTGCTCTTGTGTCAAGTCACCTCAAACAGACCCCTCAATGATGTGATCCCAAACTGATCACTCACCGTACCTATCATCAATAAATCCTCCCGGATCCCAATGCCTCCATGGCCAATCATTTTCCCAAGTCCCACGGCTCGGACTACACATTGTCTCTAGTTGTAGTTGTCACCCCATGAAGCGAAGGCCAACTCAGCCACTCTCTCCAAGCCAACCCCCAGTCTAGGCTGTGGTCAATCCTAATCTGTGGATGTCAGGCTAGTGCTACTAAAATACTGATGGATTTTCAGTCCACAATCCATGACCCAATTGAACATTTAACATCTCTCTCATCCAAGTGCTCCTGCCAAAATGTACCCAGGACTAAGAATGATACTCTATCAATATAATACCAACTCATCACCTCTCTCCAATCCAACTCCTGACTCGATCTCATGCTAACCCTGCACTCCTTAAGTCAGGATGGAATACTAAAGAATTATCGACCTATGCCCCACTTCCAACTGGAAGATGTAGCATTTGTCATATCTAAGGGTCCCTGCTCCGCTATGCTCCCTACAAAGAAAATCGTACCATCAAGAGGGTACCAACTCATGATCTCCCACCAATATATCCTAGAAGAAGAACCCAATGTACTAACATCTGCATATGGAACACGTCTGGAATGTTGTCGCCAGCCCATACTTAGCTCATGTTATTATGTCCCACTTGTCGACGAGATATGCCTGTAGAGGAAGGCCCCTCTCTCTATAAAAGGCCAAAGTGGGCAAGATATGCTACAAGCCCCAATGATTTAGTCCTAGAGAGTGGTGCTCCCTGAAAGTATTGCAACTCTGTTGACTGCATGTGCATCTATCTGCACCTCATCAATGGGTCTGCCCAAAAATGGATGCTCCACCATCTCCAACAACTCCTCCCTCTCCTTCTCAGGGGTGTCATACTCCTGATGTTTGTTAGCCTCCCACAGAAATACTTTATCAACCTCAAATATCTCATGAGGATAAGTATCTGAAACTACTACCACCCTGCTAGATTCCCGTACATATGTATGCTCCTCACCAATGTCTGACCCTAAGGGTAGACGTACATCCACCACAGAATAAATGTGAGCCTCCATTTGCCTCTCCCCAAAAGGACTATCATGCATGATATGCATAACCTCCTCCTCAGCTGACCCATGCTCCACCATATGTTGCTCAGGTTGAATCATCACAAGTGACTCATCATCCTAAATATCTCTCATCAAGTCCTCTAACTGTTCACCCTACATGCTAGAAGATAAATCCGGCCTACGGTCATCAACTCCACATGATTGTTCATGCCCCCCAAAAGCATCTCATATGACCCAATGGACTCATCCGAAGAAGATTCCTCCTCCTTACATACAGAAGGAATTTCGTCTTGCTTTACCTCTACCACCTCATCTGCATCTCCCATGCATGAGTGGTCAGGAACCCAAGGTTATTTGCAGATGAAGCAAATTCCATTCCTCCTTAGCTCATTTTTGCTGCATGATCCCCCAAACTAGAGCAGCTCCTCCCTGGTCAACTGTCTCCTGAAAATCTCAATGTTCTTCTCAACCAGCCCTTGGGCTAGCTCATAAGCAACAGGTGAGACCAACTTCTCTCTCCTCTAAATGCTCAACAACCTTGTCTGTAGCTCCCGACAAATGGCATCACAGTCTCTCATACATGATAACAGGATGGACTGCATGTGTGCTATGATTGTGTCAGGATGATGTTTCCTAATGTTAAATAAGCATTGGAACATTTGCAGAATCAAGCCATCACACTCAAGATCAAACATGACCTCATAATTCAGGTTCATGGTCATGACTCCTAAAACCTTAAGCTTCTTCCCAAATGTAGAGCTTGCACAGTTGTCCAAGTCTTGAAAAGTCTTTACCATCAGTCTGAAAATTCTCTTCATAACATCATCATTATAGGGAGGAAAGGGTGCTATTATCCTCAAAATATCACTGAAACATGAAGCAACTATAAGCTTGACTCTCTCACTTAGGTGTTCCAAGAATATGGCTTGTACCAATGAAAGCATAGATGGCTCCAAAGCCCAATTTAAACTCCAATCAGATTGCTCTAATTTTGAAAGACATGATTCTAGTTTCTCCAACATGGGAAAGTCATTTTCTAATCTTCCACTCTTTAAGTCCATCCCAAGTGCATAAAGCCAATTTCCCACTTCTCTCTCCTTTTGTAAATTACTCGAGTGCCTTTGTTGGATCAAATTAGGTACCTCCTTGGAGAAGGGTCTGTTGTTTTGTTTCAAGGAACTAACTTCTCCATTATTTAATCTTTTTGGTCTTTGGTTTAGATCGCAACTCACTGAGGCACTACTATGTTAATTTAGGAGTTGTTTTAAAAACTTCATTGTTTCAGCGACATATATGGAAGTAAAAGTGGTTTAGCTAAAATCAATCAGCCATGAACATGACAATAGGAAGCTACCACATCAGCATATGGAAATACAGGTGTGCTCTAGAAGTCAATTCCACTCATCCCTCATGAAATTCATTGGCCACTACAACAACAAAAAAAAAAAATTAACTTAGTACACAACATATAAGCAGAGGGTAAATACTAACAGCAAGATAGAGAAACTCATCTCACTACACTTTATGTATTTCCTACCACAATGATAAAAAATAGTGTTGACACCAACTCTACAAATTGGACAAATGATAATGTTTTGGTACAAAATAGTTGGATAAAATACACATGGACTTGCACAAGGCAAGCTACAAGCACCAGGTGATGAGTGCAAGCAAATCCAACTACTCCAATAGTAAGCTCCTCCAGAAACTACGTTGTTTCTCCAAGACTACAATGTTGCCTAACTTTGGCCTCTGATTTACCCACTGAAAACTGTTCGGGATATTCTAGGAATTTGGGAAGGTGATCCTTGCCCAAAACCCAAAAAAACCCAGAAGGGTTTCCTCTAATTCAAACTTTCAAAATCTGACCCTTTGTTGTTTGGCACTCTTCCAATTTCGTTTTCTGACACTGCAGCTGCTACTTTCAATCATTACTCTACAAAATCCCAGCCAACCCCCTCTAATGGCTCTCCTATCAATCTCCCAACACCCTGGCTCTAAAATCCCACCAATGTAGCTCCCATAAATGAGCCTCCTACAATGACTGTGTAGGCCCTTCTAACCAAAATAGTTGAGATGAAATTTGACCTCCACAAATAAACTCAACCCCAATAGATAAATCTAGTTTTGGAAAATAAACTAGTCTTGGGAAAATAAATTGGACTCCAACAAATAACTTTGGCCCATCAAGATAAATTCAACACAGTAGAATAGTTTTGGCCCTACAATATAAATTTGGCCCAACAAAATTCTCTCTAGCAACAATTTTGCACTAGCTACTGCAATGGATTGGCCAAAACACCCACATACGGTGCTTGGAAAATTCTCAAAAATTACTTCTAGACTCCTCAAGCCAATCCGATCAAAACCCAGAAATGGTTTGGCCAAATCAAAATCCTCCAAAATTGACCTGAATAAGCTTTACGCTCTCCGAGTAGTTGTTTAATACGTTGTCTATAGAATTATCAACGAACTATTCAACAACCCTCCAAATTTGCAGTAATTAATCCCTCCTACACTTCCTTTATCTTCCTCAGCAGACAAATCTCAAATGGTTGATACTTTCCTCCACAACTAGGCTCAACTCTCCTCCTTTGTGCTGGCCCAAAGACTTCCACACTGCTCGAGAAATAGAATGTCAATCTCAGCCCTTGGAGGATCACCTATAGCTGAAAAGATAATGAACCATGCAACAAACAACAAACACAAGAACCCAACTACGCCCTCCCAGACTATCATTGTGTCCTATGAAATTGATCTACAGTAAAACCGTTGAACTTGGCCTTTCTAGTAATTTTGCAAGTAAACCCTCAGGCTAGCAATATCGCCAGCTCTGATACCACTATAAAATCCCAAACGGAATATTTCGACAAATTTTGCAGAAAATAATTTAACCGAGCATCATGCCGTAAAATCAACATTTATTTACAGAAGATTGCCATGTAAAATAAGACATATAAATTTTATGCAATTCCATAACACAATGATGCAATAAATAATCTCAGCTTTATTATAACATAAATTGGGGTTTACATGCAAGAAAGATAAATAGCTTACATAGCTGAGATATAATCCGGCCTCAAGGATTTGCTACATTGTTGCGTTGTGATGGCCTCCAAAACTGAACTATTGCACTCTCTCTCCGACGACAGCTACCACTAAATCCACTGAAAAAAATGAAGCACCAATTGAAGATCTGAATTATCCTCACTCCAATATCCCTAAAGCTCTATGAAACTCCTGAATGAAGTCTCATCAAAGAGAGTTAGGTTTTTGTCCAACACTCGGAAATACACTTGAGGGTTTCTGTCCTGGGGCTACCAATGAAGCAGAGAACCAAGTTCTCAAACCTCTCACACAAGAAAATGATCTTATCCAACATATTACTCAATGGCCTCCTCCTCTTTTTTTATAGATCTCCTGGATCCTTCTAAAGCCCTATTTTATTATTATTTTAATCATGAAGCACTTTTCCCTCTTATTTTCCAATTAAAATATTCCTTTTTAATGCAGGAAAGACTAAATCTTCTACCATGTCTCCTCAGGTCACTGAAACACATGGTCAACCGTCCCATCATGTAGGTATCCTTGTCTCGATTCCAACGAGCTATTACACTAAGGTGTTTTAGCATGTATTCATCCCGGAATGCCACCTTGAGCGTAATTAATTGAGTTAAGCCCAAAAATAACTCAGTTTTCCGAAAGTTGTTAGAATGCACCGGAACGAAAGGAAAATTGTGTGGATGATGGAAGATATCAAGCGAATGCCACCAGTCCTCATGGAAACTCCTAAAAACTCCTCTAAAAAGCCCCTGGTCCTGCTGATGACACCAACCTATACCTGTGACCTGTCTGCTCCCAACTTTGGAAGTCCATATTAACCCTGTCATAAGTGATACCAAAAAAAAGTAATATTACAGTGGGGCTCTAGAGCATTTCTCCAACCAAGGCTCAAGGACTAGTAACTCAACCCAAGTTGTTACAAGGCTCCAGAGAGTTTGTCCAACCAAGGCTCCAGGAACTATTAACTCAACCCACAACTAAAGGAACATGAGAACCAACCAGAAAACAAAAGGAAATGAACCCACAACACCATGGCTATCCAAGAAATGGAAAGGCTAGGAAAAACCATTGTCAATCCAGGAAATCCACCTTTCCAATGATAGAGCATGACCAAGAGACCATATGCATATGCCATGCATGCCAAAAATAGTGAGGAAAACATACATGTAACTCGGTACCTGCAAGAAAAACCCATTTTAGTTGTTGATCCCGACATCCTCTGATGCTTTCCTACTCTTCCTTTTCCTTCTTGCTCTAAAATTCTAAGTATGCCACACTCCTCCAAGAGTGCTCGAAGAAAACTCTAAGTGTCCAAGAGTATGAGAGAGAGAAGAGAGAGAGAGCTCCAAAACTGAATTGATCCTCAGAAGCCTTTTTATTAATGAGGCCTCTAATTTCTTCAATTTTCCATTTTTTCCCTTCATTTTCCTCCTCACATGCAACCTATGACCTATCACCTCCCTTTTCTCCCTTTTTCCATTATTTTCATAAATAAATGCCACTTTTCCTTTCCAAAGCCTTAGCCATTGCCTTTTCCAATTTCCATAGCCATAATAAACCATATGAACACCCACACTAGGATTTTTTTCCCAACAGTCAACTCTGAATACGTGTCCCATAACCATGGTTATTATTTTTCCTTTATTAACTTTTATTACACGGAATTTTCATTAGGGTTGTTACAGTAACTATGTTGTAACCTGTTGTAGCTCCTAGAGACAGCCTTGAGTTGTATAAAGACCAGTGCCTAAGACATCTTAAATGCAAGGAGCATATCACTCAACTGACTGAAGTTGGAAATGTTTGGCTCTCATGCACCTATCACTCAGATGAATGGTTTTAATAAGGGTGGAACCAAGACCCCAAAGTTACAAACAAAAACTAGGAAAACTGTAGAAACTGAGTACAAACTGTAATAAGTAAATGCATCAGACAGCTCTAAAATAGAATGTTGTAAAGGGGGGCGACTTCTAAAATGAATACACAGTTATCAAGTTATATATGAGCGATGACTATGGCAGAAGATGGAGTAAGATATCAACTATAACCAGGCTTATTCAAGGATAAGAATCCATATATACTGGGCTTATTCAGAGATAAGAATCCATATATTTGGGCTAGTTCAAAGATAAGAATCCATTGTAGTTAGTATCGGAAGAATGGCGGAAGAGATAGAAAATGAAACAAAGTATCATGCCTAAGCCATATTTAAAGCGCTATAGATGAGTAAATATGAGTATATACTATGATAAATTCACATTTAAGCATGGGAGCACTCACATTCCAGAGCATTAGATACAAGAAATGTGGAGAGATACGAAATGAACATTTGTATTAAAAAACATGGAGAAGAGTTACAAACTGTGAATCATCCAGAGCGAAATCCCCAATTCCAGCAAAAATTCTTATTACTGAATCCCTACGAGAAATACAAACATCCACTATCAAAGTTCATACAACATACATACAGAATGCTCGAGCTAGTGAGTCCTTTTGGAAAATCTGGAACCTTTTGTTAGTGTTTTCTTCCTGTTTTTATAACCTCTGATTCCTATGCGCGAGAAGATATTTTGGGAAAATATCTTCCCCGCGTTCTTGTATTTTGTTGCAGGTCTAAATAAAAAACAGAATGATGATGAGGTATAACTGCCTCTCATCATCTTACAATGCAGGCCTAAAGCTGTTTCTAACTGAAATGTAAACAATTTACTAAACTGATAGTGAAAACTGCAGGAGTGAACTAAAGATTTCACCTGAAATGACAAAGTGAAAAGAACATAAGGTAAAATGCCACGCGGGCCCAGTCATGAATTATCATTGATGTTTGATGAGGTGGACCCACTGTTGCTACTGGCGAAGGTGATACCGTTAGTAGTGGAAGAGCTGGCCTTCTATGCTGGAGAATGTGGTACTACTAGTAGTGGAATAACTGGCCTTCTGTGTTGGAGGGTACTATAGAATGGCCAATGGTCATGATCCATTAACTTGGACATGGAATTGACCCTCTGCATCCTTTTTCTCTGCTTCCTGGGCATGGAGGATCGTCAACCTCGGCCTCGAGCCACTGTGATTGGCTATGAGATGGCCCGCATACTTAAAATGCCATGAAAACCTACACAGACAAAAACCCAGTTAAATAAATCATGCGATGAGGGGTAGACTGCTTCAGAATGCTCGGGTGAAGGTGGAGGAGCAGTGCGGAGGCCGGGAATGCAGCGGAAGCGTTTCCATGGCGAAAACATGGTTTGAATCCAATCTGGCGTGAAGCTATGCAAAATGCAGTTTTGCGGAAAACCGGAAGTTGTATTCGCACAGGATTTGGGTGGTAAGAAATTTTACCCCAGTCAAACACGATAGGGCTCAGGGGCTGACACGTATCTGAGGAAAACCGCCCATTTCGCATTGAATTTTGGGTGTTAAAAGGTTTTGGTGAAATCGGCGCGAGAGTGAATATGGACCGCCAGATCTAGATGATCGACAGTCAGGATCTGATCGTGATCTCGCGCGGATCACAGATGGTCAAAAAACTCAACGAAAAGGCGAAAGAGCGATGACCGATGGATCGGGAAGATCAACGGCCGGGATTACATCGCAATTTCGCGCGAACCGGATGGGCCAGAAGGTGGGCGAAAAATGTGATTGAGCACTCACCGTTTGATCAAGAGGATCAATGGTGGGGATTCATCATGGGATGCGCAATATATAACATATGGGTGAGGGGACAGACGAATAGCGATGAAGCGTTGACCGTTGGATTAACGAGATCAACAGTCGGGATCTATCGCGGGGAGACCATAGAGGTACAAGGGGGAGAAAAGGGAGGAGTCCCGCTAGCTGTTGGATCGAGTAGATCAACGGTGGAGATTAACTACAAGGGGACTGGGTGGTATGGAGGGATCTCGTCGGCGGGGTGCCTCTGCAGTGAATGGGAAACGGGGAAAGATGTTGGTTGTTGGATCAGGAGAAAATCTACGGTGGAGATCGAGGATGCGGGGGGACTGGGGAGTACAGGCCACCTTGGTCGGGTGCCCCCACAGTGAACCTGCACCGTAGATCTGGGTTGATCAAACGGTGGAGATTAAACGCGAAGGGAGAAAGGATGTGTGGGAGGAAGAAAGGTGGGACCCGGCGGATGATGTCATCAGTTTTGTCAAGTAGCGAAAAGCTATTGGGTGGAGTTGAAAAGAGGGGATCAATGAGAGCCGTTGGATCGTGAGGATCAATGGTCGGGATCTGTCGATGAGGGAGAATGGAAAGGGCAGGGTTGAAAATTCGGGAGTAATATGGGCCGTTGGATCTGGAGAAATCGATGGCTGTGATTGAATCAAGGCTTCGCATATCGGAGATCTAGACAGACGGGAGGAGGAAACGCGGAGGGAGCGATTGCGATATGCCAATGGAGTGAGAGTCGTTGGATCTGGGAGAGATCAATGGCTAGGATTCCATCGGCGGAGAAGGGAAGGCGGAAGGGAAAGGGCGAACCCTGATGCGATGCACCGATGCGATGGTCGTCGGATCTTGGGGAATGGACGGTCCAGATCTTATCGGAGGATCGGCCATCGACGAAACAGAAAACTTGGAAGCGGGAACTTGGAAAGAGCGACATGCGATCACCGATGGGCTTAGCGCTCAGTCACAGGGCCTGGTCTCATGGTGGAAAAGGGGCTCAGGCTTAAGCGAAAGGGGCTTAGAGACCTGATATATAAAAATGAGCGCTTTTAAAGCAAAAAGGTGGATTTTTAGCCTTTTCAAGGGTTCTAATAGGTGAAAAAGGGGCTTTGATAGTCCATGCAGTCCTTGTTGTATTTGCTTTGCAGAATAAAAGCTCCTTATCATTAGACATCCCAGCTCGGTGAGGGATGTCATAACAACATAACCATAAACACATAATTATGCATTATTCCTGGTCATGATAATAAATAGCACAGTCTAAGCATACAAAAAATTATGAATTTATAGGACATCATTCCATCATGGTCATATCAGTGAGCTTCACAGCTCATGCAATCATTCATATTCATTACACATGAGAAATGTACACTTATATGTGTATTTAAGGACATCTGGAAACTAAAGGAGGGACTTTAATTCTCCATGTTGGACATCTAATCCTCTATGGGTAGGTGTGGAAGCCGAACAGTCAAAGAGGAGTCCAAGTGACCTTGGAATGTGGAATCCAAGAGTCACGCAAATGTAATATAAATACACATCTATGGTTAATAAAATGATATCTCAAGCTTATCTTTCTCCTTGTGTGTGTTCACCATGCCATTGTTTAACATGGTATCAAAGCCACTTGTTTTTGTGACCTATGTAAACCTGCAAGACCTCGGCTTTTTTAAAGCATTGCAGCTCTGCCTCTATTTAGTGTTTCTTCATATTGATAGATCTGCACTAGTTTTTAACGCTCCCCACCTGTGCTTGCTCCATTGACAGCAATTTCAATGGTTCCATTTTTCGTATGCCTAGCAGGGATTCTAATGCTCCCTTGACTATATGTCAGAACTCCATTTTCATAACGTTGCCTTGACCTACACTCTCAGCGCTTGCCTCACCACCTCTCGGCCCTGCTTGACATACACAGTCTGACTCCCGCTCTCCTTCACTTGCATGGCCTACCAACGCAGCCTCCCGCGCACTGCCAACTCCTCAGCTCCCACCCACAACGGCTCACCTCCTCCGAGCCCTGTTGATCGGGCATCCTTCCTCTCTCTGCCTTCGCCCTCCTTAACCACGTTGCCTCTGTTGAAGATTGCATGAAGAAACAGTGAAAGTGGCATCCGAAAACATCATTCCTTGATCCTAGTGAAAAATAATCACCTAAACTAGGTGGGGCCCACACAGGTTATTTTTAGGTGTATGTCTATTTTTAGAATGGTGAGCATATTCTAAAATTATTAGGAGGATGATTCTAGATGGTTGAGAAAATTCTATCTTTAGATGAGTTTCTATTTTTATAATATGGGCGAAGTCTATTTATAGATCGCAAATCTAAAAATAGAATGCATGTTGATTATTATTCGCCCTTCATAATAATCAGAAAATAAATAGTAACTTATTCTCTTGGAGCACTTTATTTTAGTGAACATATGTGGCACATCAGTGGGCTGAAGGAATTATGCAATTCCTAGGGTGGTTGGTGACTCATGCATGGAAAATTTTGTTATAACTGACAGTGGCAAGTTGTAACAGAGTTGAAAGAGTAGTTATATGAGTTGTTATTTAGTTTAACTCACTTAAGTGAGTTAAACTCAGTTGTACTAGTTGTAACTAAAGATACACTAGTGAAATATGGGTGAATTAATTATTTAATTAATTCACAAGTAGTGTCTTACTTGCAACTGAACAAATACAGCAGTTAACTACTTGCATGTCAGATCCAGTGGAGACTCGGTGGAGAGATAGGTGAAAGGGTGAGATGGACTATCTATTGTGACTATAGTGATGCATTCAAAGCATCTACACACACATTGGAGATGCCTATGAGTATTGCGCAGTCAAGGCAAGGTAAGGTTGTATTCATTCAGGGTTCTTCTTGAGCAGGGATTGCACAGTGGAGTCAGGTTGTCAGGAGGCAAGTAATTGGTGCATAGATATGCAAATTTCTGCAAGACAACGTGTGACGATTGTATATTGTACTGAGAGCTCTATGAGCTGAGCTTTGTATGAGATATAAGAGATTGTTTCATGATCCATTGATATACATAATATATGATAGTTGAGGTTTTTAGCTTTAAGCTTTCCCAATAAAACATCTTTTTATGTGCGATTGATTTTGCTTCATATGTGTTTTTCAATTGGCGATTTAATTTCTGTAAAAAATCAAGTGGAAGGATTATGTATTTAACATAAGATTAATTTGTTAGATCAGAGGAATCCAGTAATACATATCAGTATTAATAAATTTCTATATGGTATCGAAGCAGTGTTAATCACTGGAGATTGCAATATTGAAGCGGTACTGAGTTTTGTGCTCGTGGAACAATTCGAATTTGTTGCGAGAATTTCTTGGTGTGACAGTTGAGTAAACATTGAAATGGATTTCAATGGGTTGTGGTTGGAGTATGCACTCGAGGGCAGCTTGAAATACATAGCCTAGAAGGACAGGATGGTGGCGATGCTTGAAGATAATGGCTTGAAGGAGTTCATAGATAGCGATGTTCCTAAGCCCACTTCGGTGGATGCTGGAGTACTTGATGCATCGCAAAAGAAAGTAGCAAGGACAAGGAGGATTCTGTTGGAAGGTGTGAAAGACCATATTGTGTCAAGCCTTCATGGGAAAACCACTCCATCTGCAATGTGGAAGGCTTTGACAGATCTTTTCCAAAGCAGCAGCGACTATAGGAAATTGGCTTTGAAGGATAAACTCAGAAAAATCAAGATGGAGAAGAACGACACTATTCCAGTTGTTGAGCCGTGAATACGACCACTTTTTAACACTTATTTCATCCATTTTTACTCTTCTTTATCATATCATTTATTACAATTTATTATATAAATCCATTTTATAATGATTTATGCTCTTATGGATGAATATTATTTCTTCTCCTTTATTTTTAATAAATTGATGATTATTATGCATAATTTTATCAATGATGGTTTATTAATATATTTTGTAACATCATTCACCATTTTAGCCTCCAAGATATTTGCCAGATTGCAGATTTGATCTCCAAATCATCATCAAATATTCCAACTCAGAAATTCGCTGGAATAAGAAGTGACAGTTTTCCGGTTGAAATTTTGGGCAAATGAAAAAGAATTTGGAAAATCTGGAACATGGGTTTTATCGAGAACAGACCAAATTAACCATTTTGAAGAACGCTTTGCCCAGATTTGGCTTGTATTTAGAGAAACGCAAGGTTCTTTGAGCATGATTTTCTCAGATTTACTATTGTGACCGTCCTCCAAATTATCTCAGCTGCAAATCCAAATTCGACTTGGTTTTGTTGAAATATTGATGGAAATATATTTTCTGGTTGATCAAGTTGTTGGGAAAAATCCAATATTGTTATGAGAGATCATATTTTCTATTTAATTTCTCCTCTTTCTGATTATAAAAGGAGAGCATGTATTATGTATTGAAGAGCAATGGATGATTATTGAATTCCTTTTGTAACACTGTAATTCTTTGACTCTCGTGATCAAAGAGCAACTGATGTAAAAGTTATTCATGTTTGATTAATACAAAGATGTGTTCTCGTTCCATTTCTCAAGCTCTGAAGTAAAACCTAGCGGCGTTTCACCGGTGGTTGAGGGCCTGGCCCTGGTGGATCGATCCGCTGTTTGTATCTCCATCTTTTCATTATTATTGTGAGACAATTCATATTTTATTTTATTACAGTTTGCAAGTTAATCAGTTTGTTGTTTAATTGCTTATGGATCTTGGTGTGTTACGTTAATGAATTGCATCACTGTTCCATTTCAACAAGGATCTTAATTCCTATATTATTCATCTTGTTATTGTTTACTAAAGCTTTGTTGTTCAATATTTAACTCCATTTGCTTGTCGTTCATATCGATGATTGTTTAATAACTTTTACTGTGGGCTTGGTGTTTAATAGAATTGTTGTTTTAAGTTAATATTTGATGTTGTTCACTTCCGATTCATTAGCTTCAGATTGCAGAAAGATTGTTTATTTACATTGTTACAGTTTGTTGTTTATGCACATAGCCATTCAATTACAGATTTCTTTTCATTTCTAATTCTTGCTTTTAATAAGAGTTCTTCTTTGTTTACTTTCAACAGCAGTTAGTTCAATTCCGATTTCCCTTTGATTACTTTAAATCAAGACTGTCAACTGTAGAGAACACTGGTTATTGCTTCCAAGTTCCCAGATTGATTGTCTTGTTCCAATTTGATTTCAATTGCATCAATTTCTAGAGGAATGAGTTATTGCTACTGTATTCTCGATTGATGTTTGCTGAGTGAATAGTTGAGTTTCAGAGCATTTGAATTTATGTTATTGTAATTATATTTCTCTTCCAAGCATTTGTTTACTTTTGTATTTAGAATATTGTACGACATCTCACACAGCATTGCTCTTGGATAAATTTCCGCCTTAGACTGAGTACACTCTTGTAATAAAAAGTCGTTCCCGGATTGATAATTAATGTAGGATAAATAGGTGTTAAAAAGATACATTTTATACCTCAACATTTTGGCATCGTTGCCTGGGAGAGTGTATGCCATTTAGAAGGAGTGATGCACATTTGACCGTTTTTCTGCTTGGGAAGAATTGGGTTTTAAAGACGGAAGGTAAGAACCTGCGCACCAAGCAAGGAACATACTTGTTCACTGCCTGTTTCACAACAGAATTGGGTAAATTTCTTTCTTTAGGTAGGAATGAATGGTTGTTTTTTTGAATGAATAGAAAAGCTAAACAAGAAAAAATTCCTCCCAAAGCTGAAAAACCTAAGGGACCGGTGACCCTTGGGAGAACGACCTTTATTGACAAAATTCTTAAGAAAACTGAATCTCAGCCATCAATAGGACCTAGGAAAATTATTTCTAGACAACCTACTAGTTCCCTTCAAGCCATAGAATCACCATCTCTAGCTTTTGTTGAGGTACATAGCCAAAAAAAAAAGACTGAGCAAGATTCCCAAGAAATTGAGAATTCTCGCCCAATTTTTTTTTTACAAGAAGGGAAGTTGGCTTCTCATACCCTACTATTTATCAACATGCATTTTTCAAATTTTGGGTATGTACATACTAGAGGCCTTATTTTGGAAATGGCTCCACTGGGAATACTCTTATACATAAGCATATTCAATTTTCAAAGAAGAGTAGGTTAGTGGAGAAAATAAAATAAATAAAGAAATAAACACATTTTTTTATTATTTTATTTTTGTAAAAATAGTTGTTTTTGTTGCAACACGCTGTGGAAATCAACATCGGTGATAAATGTTTTAATATATTTTTGTATGTAGATGCATTATATTGAAAATAAAAATTCTACAAACACTCATATCCATTTTTATCACCAATATGGAAAAATTTCTTGAATATCATTTTTTTTTTGGCTTGCGGGCTTGATGAAATTTCTGAAAACACAGTTGGGACAGTCATGTTTTGGGGGACAAAAATTGAATATTTTTAAAACCTGTTTCTATCTTAAGTAGCCCTTGATGTCTACTTTCCAACCCAATTTTAATCACTCCATTTGGATTTGAAACGAAAAAGTTAGAACCAAAACATTGATAGGGTGTCTAGTAGGCAGCTCAACAACAGAGTTGGGACAGTCAGTTTTTGGAGGCCTAAATGACTATATTTTTAAAACTTGTTTCTAAGGTAGATTCCTCTATTAATCTAGTTTACAACGCAATTTGAATAACTCAATTTTGATATCGTATGAGGAATATATGTCCAAAACACTGACTGTCTATCATAAATCAGCACTCTTGAAACTTTGTTTTCTCGGTTGTTCATTAACGTATTTGACCCATCAATTCTTCTTGTATTAAAAAACTATTTCTATTGGAGATCAATAAATTAATCTAATTTAATCTCTAATTTTAATCAGTTCAATCTACCATCAAATGAAAAATTTATGCTTGACATATCAACTGTTGGTCTGAGCTGGAAAATCGAAAATGACTCTATTAGGCAGGTTGTTCTAAGCAAAATTTAAAATACCATTACATGGAATTTTTAAAACCTATTTCTATTGGAGATAAAACTTTGAATTATATCTCATTTGGATTTGGAATCACTCAAATCGGACAAAAAACAAAGAAGGTATGATTAAAACACTGCTGGTTAGTATAGTCGACCACTGCTCTCCCGCGGGTGACAAATAAAATTTGTTTTATTTTTCCGTGGATTTGTTCTATAGAGTAACTACTTGTTACTTTTTTGCATAATTATTGGATTAAGGGAGCCCGTAAACCTCTCTTTCTCCATGATTTAATGTTCTATTGCATGTAGACACTCGTTTTTTTGCAGGTCTTAGCAGAACAAAGAAGGTCAATTTATGGACGAGCGATTCTTGAGAGAAATTTTAGTAAAATAAGGGCATTTCATCCAGTTCATTACCTAACGGATTCATAACAGAAGAAATGAAGAATTCGTTTCCATTTGAAGATTTATACCACTACTGCCAAAACATTTTTCAAAAAGATCATTTTTTTTCCATTAACAAATTGATATTCTCTTAGGAAATAACATCATAGTTGTTGTAACTTAATAAAGTGTTGTTTCTTTTCTGATTTATTTTATGTTTTTGTGTTTCAGGTGTTGATCCCTTCAAATTGTAGTTTCCGCTCCAGTGACAATTGAACAATAAGGACCCCACCATGCAATTTTCAATTGCAGAAGGCAATTCTTCGGTAGCACCAATTCTGTAAAAAAATTATTTTTTCTTGAAACCTATACATAGATTTTCCTTTCTATCTGATTGGATTTGCTTGAAAATGGATTGCACATTAGCTTTGTTCTTTCCTCTATTTTTTTCCTTTGTTGTTCCCTACAGCATCTCTGCGTGTTTATATTTGTTTGTTGTTCCTCTTAAGGAACAGCAGCCGTTCCTCTTAAGAAGCAGTGCGTTTGTGTGTTTATTTTTGTTGTTCCTTCCAAAAGGAACAACATTTTCGCTGATTAGTTTTGATGTTCCATTAAAAAATAACAGCATTTTTGCTGCATGTTTTTTCTATTCCTTTCAAAAGGAACATCAAAAAAGAGCGGTGTTGTTCCTCTTTCAAAAGGAACAGCACCGACTATTCTTGTTGTTCCTTTCTAAAGGAACAGCATTTTCACAGATTGTTTTTGTTGTTCCTTTCCAAATGAACAGCATTTTCGCAGATTGTTTTTGTTGTTCCTTTCCAAAGGAACAACACTTTTTGAGTGCATTTTTCTTGTTTTTGAACAACTTTTTGAGGATTTTTGTGAATTCTTCATGACTCTTTGAAAGGCAAACATAAAATTCATGCAAGGATACACAAATTAGAGGTTACTGGAATCAGCTAATCAAGAGAAATTGTCATTTTTAAGAAATTTTTTGTAGTGATAAGAAAAAGGAAATGACACAACCATCTATATCCCTTTGTTGTCTTTATTTTCACTAAAATTAATATGATCGATTATATTTATCATGTTGGTTCTTCCCTAAATTCTCATAACTCTCTTTGATTTTTATTTCATTGAATAAGAATAAGGGCATATTTTCTCTATTGAGATGTTGAGACTTCTTCCACCATCCCTACTCTTAAGGAGTGTTGAGCCACCCTTTATATATAAATAGGGAAGTGCTATATGTAAAGAAAAAAAAAAAAAAAATCTCTATATGATTACTAACAATTCTGTGATATGGCAGATGAAGGATAGGGGGTCTCATCAAGAGCCAGCCTACCATGATCATAAGGGAGCAGTGAAGTGGCATTCCCATTATGGCCACCACACCAGGGATATGATCCAATGGATAGCTCAGAAAAATAAAAAGTCCTTGGAACAGAAGGTCTCATCACGAGCCGGTCTGCCCACCTTTCACTCCTTCATGGTGAATGGCATTGTAATTCATCTAGTTCCTAAGCCAACACAGTGGCCTCCATCATGACATCACACAGCACTTCCCTAGGCATAAATAAAAGATAATGGTTCCAAGGGTGAGAAAGCAACTTTGTCAAGGTTATAGACACCTGTGGGAAACAGAACTCTGCTGATGGTATTAGAGTCATATTTTTCACAAATCAATAGTAATGATAAACCATTTTCTTATATATTTATCTAAGATCAAAAGAGAGTATGCTCCTAAACCCTTTGTTTGGAACCTCTTATGCATGAAATTTATTTATAAATCGATCATAATGGTTTATGTGGATAATGACCGCATAAGTATTTTTTTCATCAGTTGTTTTTTTCCCTTATTTTCGAATCATTACATAAACATTTCCAAATCTACTCACGATTTCAAAATATGCATTGATCTCAGTAATGCGATAATTTCTTGATCATATCATAAGTATGTATGTCTTTCCATGTTGTACAATTGCTGTGCAATACGCTGCTCTTTTATTTTTTGATTTGCCACAATATTGATACTGCATTTCTACATAATTTTTGTTGATTGAAATTTTTGCATGCATCTTATCTGTTGTCATTCCAAACTAAAACTGTGGATTCAAGAAAATTGCATACAGAATTGTGATCTGTTTACAGGAGAACAACAAATATGGGGGGAAATTCTATTCGCAGCACGACCACACTATTGCAACTAACAGCAAAGGCTCGCGAACGCGCACAATTCTTCAGACATGATATGCTTGCATGGCTTCCACATTTTGCATCACTTTCACTATCCGCTCAACCTACATCAGCTTCAACAAAGGCCAGTCTCTACATGTCCTTCCACATTTTTTCGAAGGTAACACTTGAGGTAAAATAGCATCATTTTCTGATTTATTATGAATTTAGGAGAATTTCATGAAAATCCATTAAGCATTATTTATCATCATACATTCCACATCTTTACCACTTCCCATTTTTTTAGACATGTCTCATCTTTTAGTTTGGGGGAGTGTTAATTTCCTTCATTTCTTTCTTATGACCATGTCAGTAATCTTCTTTATCATCCATTGATATTCTTATTCATTCTCAACAGCTCCCTTATTCCATGTTTTACACCAACCATAGATTTCAACAGATTGTAGCAACCACCTCTCTTTGTCTTCTAGCATTGCATGAGGACATGCTAGTTATTCAGTTTGGGGGGGGGAATTGCTACACATGATGGATGTTTTCTACTCTCTTTCTCGTTTAAGGCATACAATTTCATTTTTATACAGTGCAGAAATTGATTTGCATATATTTTTAAAACTATGAACTAAATTCTTGTGATTTCTGGATAACAAGGAGGTATCATTAAAATACACAAACCCAGATAATTTCACGCTAAATTAGTTCATAAAATTTCGAAAATTATGCACTATCACCTACAACCATTTTGTTTATATCTCATGATCCGTGCATCAAAATGATCTGATTTTTCAGAAAATGATTAATGAAGTTTGTTGTTACTTATGTCACATTTTTCTGCAACTTCATATACATATAGTTGAATGTCAACTGTAAAAATTGTTATGTCTCTATTGCTAAAATTGAATATTCATTATTTGAGGAAACATGCATTTGTTCCATCCATTTCATGGGTTGGGATGAACAATTTTCTTTGCTTGGTTAACACATGGGTTTTGTCTTTGAGTTGCATGAGGACATGCAATATATTCAGTTCTGGGTTGCATGAGGACATGCAATATATTCAGTTTGGGGGTATGTTGGGCCGTGAATACGACCACTTTTAAACACTTATTTCATCCATTTTTACTCTTCTTTATCATATCATTTATTATAATTTATTATATAAATCCATTTTATAATGATTTATGCTCTTATGGATGAATATTATTTCTTTTCTTTTATTTTTAATAAATTGAAGATTATTATGCATAATTTTATCAATGATGGTTTATTAATATATTTTGTAACATCATTCACCATTTTAGCCTCCAAGATATTTTCCAGATTGCAGATTTGATCTCCAAATCATCATCAAATATTCCAACTCAGAAATTCGCTGGAATAAGAAGTGACAATTTTGCGGTTGAGATTCTAGGCAAATAAAGAAGAATTTGGAAAATCTGGAACATGGGTTTTGTCCAAAACGGACCAAATTAACTTTTTTAAAGAATTATTTGCCTAGATTCCTCTTTTATTGAGAGAAACACAAGGTTCTTTGAGCATGATTTTCTCAGATTTACTATTGCGGTCGTCCTCCAAATTATCTCAGCTGCAAATCCAAATTCGATTTGGTTTTGTTGAAATATTGATGGAAATATATTTTTCTGGTTGATCAAGTTGTTGGGAACAATCCAATATTGTTATGAGAGATCATATTTGCTATTTAATTTCTCCTCTTTCTGATTATAAAAGGAGAGCATGTATTATGTATTGAAGAACAATGGATGATTATTGAATTCCTTTTCTAACACTGTAATTCCTTGACTCTCTGATCAAAGAGAAACTGATGTAAAAGCTATTCATGTTTGATTAATACAAAGACGCGTTATCGTTCCATTTCTCAAGCTCTGAAGTAAAACCTAGCGGCGTTTCACTGATGGTTGAGGGCCCGACCCTGGTGGATCAATCCGCTATTTTTATCTCTATCTTTTCATTATTGTTGTGAGATAGTTCATATTTGCTTTTATTACAGTTTTTAAGTTAATTGGTTTGTTGTTTAATTGCTTATGGATCTTGGTGTGTTACGTTAATGAATTGCATCATTGTTCCATTTCAACAAGGATCTTAATTCCTGTATTATTCATCTTGTTATTGTTTACTAAAGCTTTGTTGTTCGATATTTAACTCCATTTGGTTGTCGTTCATATCGATGACTGTTTAACAACGTTTGTTGTGGGCTTGGTGTTTAGTAGAATTTTTGTTTTAAGTTAATATTTGTTGTTGTTCACTTCCGATTCATTAGCTTCAGATTGCAGAAAGATTGTTTATTTACATTGTTACATTTTGTTTTTTATGCACATAGCCATTCAATTACAGATTGCTTTTCATTTCTAATTCTTGATTTTAATAAAATTTCTTCTTTGTTTACTTTCAACAGCAGTTAATTCAATTTCGATTTCTCTTTGATTGCTTTAAATCAAGACTGTCAACTGTAGAGAACACTGCTTATTGCTTCCAAGTTCCCAGATTGATTCTCTTGTTCCAGTTTGATTTCAATTGCATCAATTTCTATAGGAATGAGTTATTGCTATTGTATCCTCGATTGATGTTTGTTGAATGAATAGTTGAGTTTCAGAGCATTTGAATTTATGTTATTGTAATTATATTTCTCTTCCAAGCATTTGTTTAATTTTGTATTTAGAATACTGTACTACATCTCACACAGCATTGCTCTTGGATAAATTGCCACCTTAGACTGAGTACACTCTTGAAATAGAAATTCGTTCCTGGATTGATAATTAATGTAGGATAAATAGGTGTTAAAAAGATACCTTTTATACCTCAACAACAGTATACTTGAAAAAGTTTGTCCAATGCTGGGATGAGCTTAGGAGTGTAAGATTCAGTGTCGCGGATGATTATTTCATGAGCTTGGCTCTCCTTGGACTTCCGAAGAGTTGGCACAGTCATGAAGACTCTGTCAATGGACGGGAAAAATTTCCTGATTGGGAGCGACTTTGGTCGGATCTAGTGCACGAGGAGATAAGGCAGACCACCGGGGATGGCTCTTCATCAATGCATGATGATGAAGAGGATTGTGCTTTGGCTGCCAAGGCGAAGAAGAAGAAGGGGAAGAAATTCCATTCTAGATCTGAGGCCGAAGAAGATGGCAAGGAGCACAACATGTCCATAGTGAAGCGTTTTCACTATCACGAGTTTGGACATATTGCCACAAATTGTCCACATAAGAAGAAGAACAAGATGGCTGCTGGAGTTGCAGCTGGTGAGGCTCTTGCCTCGCAATTTAAGCTTGACTTCTCATTGATCGCATGCATGGTGTCTAGTGCATTGGGATCAGGGTGGTACTTTGATAGTGATGCTTCCTTTCACATGACGGGAGATGAGAAAATTTTCAGTGACTTGGAGGAGAAATATCTCTAGATGCATGTTGAGTTGGGCGATGATGGACGATATAGTGCGACCAGCATTGGTACCATTACCTTTCAAAGGGAGTTAGGTAAAATATTTCATTTAAAAGATGTTTTGCATGTTCCAGGTTTAAATGAGAATTTAATCTCAGTCGCAATGTTAGAGGATAGAGGCTATGATGTTGTCTTTAGTGAAGGAAAAAATTTCCTGCAACAAAAAGCAACAGGGCAAGCCAAGAAGGTTGGGATTCAAGTTAAGAATCTCTACAGACTTGAAGTAGATGGGATTTCTACGGAGCTTCCTACTGTTGGGAAGTGTGAGAAATCCATGCAATTGAAGCTTGAGAGGGAGCAGGGTTTTCATGCAGGTAAGAGTGAACCTTAGGATGTGGAGCAGCCACAAGATGAGGATCATGGAGTGGGAGAAACCACTCATACAGAGAAATTTCGTGCCAGATGGGTAGAGGGAGTGCATGTAGCTATACCATCAAGTAAGAGGTGGGGAGACATTCATGAGTAATCCCAAGAAGAGATTTCTGGGCAGGATTCATTGAGATGGTGTGGATCTCCTGAATTGAACAAAGATATGAGGAGCCCATAGAGCAGCAGTAGCATGATCAGTTGGATTGATGCAGTCATATCAAAGTGACAGTATCGGATACTGGAGTGCGGAGAAGAGTTGACAGCAAGTTTAGAGTGCATGGGTGCAGAGTTCAACAGCGCAATGGTTCCTGAAGACATGTGCAGTAGCTAGCAGAAGTCAGAAGACTTTGATGACAGATGCATTAGATTGATTGAGTGGTTTGGAGGCTATTCAGTTTCGAAGTGTTGCATACAAGAGTTGTAGGGTGGATGCATGGAGTTGCAGGGTGTTACACAGCAATTTGTCACCATCCCTGCAATCCCTCACCCTGCATATTGGAGCGTCTTTCCCGTGACCTGTAAGTAGTGTCATACTCTGCAAATACTTTCTTTGCATCCTTCTGCATAAGGATATGATTTCTCCTGTTGAAAATTTCCTCAGGAAGCACCCAAAAACCCATGTTTTGGAATTGGCACAGGTATCCAGTTCATCCCTCGCGCCAATGGGGAAAGTATACACTAGAGGGTGCGCCAGTTGGCGCTCTGTCCCTGTGTTGTACCCGCGCCAACCTGTTTTGGAATGTTTTTTAACAAATTGGAGGCGAAAGTTTCCTTTAACCACCTCGGGAATGACTCATTGCAAGTGGTTAAACTCGATAAACCACTGATCTCTACCTTTAAGAAATAGTTTATGGGACATTCTAAGAGGATAGGACTCCCCCCAAGATTATAGGGATCCTAACTTCTCCTTCTCCCTCTATATAAACAAGCCTTCTCCCTTTACATCAGCTAGCTGAAACAGTAGCTGAACATATAGCCAAGAAGTTGATCTTGGAAAAGAGACATTATAGCTGAGTAATCATTATAGAGAAGGTCGAACCAAGGAGGATCCCATAGAGAGAGCCCCGTCTGGATTCCCGACAAGCTTTGTGAGATGTGCTCCGCTAGAACCCTACTGGAGGAGATCGCAATGTCGAAGCACCGATTGTACTCTTCCTTCTTTAAATTAATATACTCGACTATGATATTGTTTCCATCTATGTGTTATGTTTATTTAATGCATGTGATTTAGTCTTCTTCGACTGAAGGATAGTTAGGAATGTGAAATAGTATGTTGTGTATCATCTTCGTTTCTTGTGTATGTGCAGGTATCTGGGCATGAGAACGAGTGGATCGTGACCTGTCGGATCAGGAGCAGGAGGCAACCATTCTTCCAGACGACACAACAGCACAGGACCTAAGGTAGATGATCTGCCAGGTCTTTGTCCATTCTTAACTAGGAATTGATGTCATAGCGTGTCTTGTTTGTGGCTAGACCCACTCTAGGGCTAGTGGGATCGCCTCTGTCCACAGAGAGGATTTACCTCACCAAAAAATTGGCAACTCCACTAGGGATCAATGCAAATTTTTATTTTGTCTATTAGATCTTCTTCTTGGTCTTTTCTTGCTTAGCTTGCATTTCTGGATTGTTTTTCTGAGTCTTAGGCCTCTGTTCAGCCCCAGAGGATCAGTTTTGACCTTTGCTTTTCCAAATTTTCATATTTTCATAGTTGGATTGCTTGGCGTTGTTTCCAGCCTAACAGTCGCGCCCATTGGCGCGAGTTGCCAGTTTATCACCCACGCCATCCCCTGTCTGGCGCAGATTACAACCAGACAGTCACGCCAATTCCTGTAGGTGCTAGGGTTTTCCTTGTTTTGGGATTTTTGGTCCATCTTGGTGTCTCGGGGTGTTTTCTTCACTTGTTTTGAGTGCTTCGAGTTTGTTTGTGACTGTGATCAGCCTTCTCCCTTCAGTTTTTTGTCCATTTCTTTCAGCATCATGGCTATAGGGCTTTCTAGTGCTTTGACATGCTGAGCCTTCTGTTGGAGATTGGGTCTTTTGTTTCGTGATCACCTTCGTTATTTTCTTAATTGCATTCATCTCCCTGGATCCGTTTGAGTGGTTGCTTTTGGTGAAATGAGTCTTGAGTGAATCTTGTCTCTTTCATTCAGTTTCACTTCTTATCACTCCAAGCATAGCTCACATTGCTTGTATGGGTCCATTTTGACATCTTTCTTCGATTTGAGAGATTGTGACATTGGTTTGAGTTTTTGTCTTATTTGCTTTTGAGTTGTTTGAGTTGTTTTGTTTCGACTCTTGCATTAGCATTCTCTAACTAGTGTGAAGATTCGTTTTTCATGTTATTCAGTGCACTATTTGCTCTATTACATTGAAAAAATCAAAAAATATATATATATTGTGCTTGCATTTGTTTTGTTTGCATTGTAGAATTGAAAAATATTTTGCGTAACTAGCATTCAGCATTCTAGGAAAGATTTTTCGTTCTCATTAGTTTGCATCAGGTTTTGTAGTGAATATTTCTGTGTGTTTTCATCATTTTCTATCACTTGAAATTTCTAACATTCTCGTAGATAGCTCTTCATTGAACGAAATGGTATTTTATGGCATGTAGCTTGCATTCAAGAATTTGTGAGATCCAACATTCGGTAGGACCTTGGAATTGAAACATAAATACAAGATCAACTTAAAATTTATTCAATTAACCTAAGGCAACATTGAAACTTAACGAAACATTTAGTGGTCTAAGTTAGAGACGTGTTCCGGCGTCTTAAAACCTGGCTTCAGACAGCGCTAGTACGGACTTGTGCTCCCCGTACCGTCGAGTATATAAAGGGAGACCCCTAGAGGTTGCAATCCTTTTATCCGTAGGAAGCTGAGTCTGCCGCCTTGTAACCGTGATACACCGAACACAGCATTCAGGGAGACTACCTGCACGTACGTCAATTCCTTGGTTGATTCTTCTTTCATTTTATAACGAAGGTGTATATGGCAGTTCACGGGGACCTGGTACACCCTTTGCCTAGACTACCTGAGCAGTCATTTTCGATCTTTACTGAGTCCATAAACTTGAAAATATCATCAAGCACTTTTCCTTTCGCGCTCGTTTAAAACTGAAAGAGACCAGAGTCATCTTTGACTATTTCTTGACTCTTAAAACATGAAACAGCAAGATTTTGTTTCAATGTGGTAAAATAAACTACCTATGATTACACGCCCATTAAATATTAATTACTTGGCCCGTATTTGTTTTTCCTTGATTTTGATCAATTTCGTCTACTAGCAGTGCTTTCTCGGACGATTCATCCGAAACTTCACAGATCTTCGGGTCTGTTGAGTTTCAACAGCCTGTAATCCTGTTTGAGTATCCCTTTGGGGAACCAGTTTAGTTCCATTGGCCTCTTTCCAACGCTTGGTTTGGATTTGGGGTTGGGGAACATTTTCCCACTCTTACATCGGGATCACCGTTTTTGGCTGCTATCATACCTCCTAGCCCCCGTACTCTTTTGCAAGATCTTACGGCGGATTCAGACATGGATTTGTCTGGTCCTAATGGCAGTGAGGGTATTCTAGTTTCTAATGAACAATACCAACTCTTCCCAAAAGATATCCAAACAGAACCTGCTCAATCTTCACCTTCGGTGTCGCTTCCAGCTGGGTATAGGTCTTTGGGTCAGATTATGGCCAATATTTCCTCCATGGAAACATCAAATTCGTCAAGGGGTCTGGTACTTCCATCCTTAGGTATGTTGCCGACGACACCTGTCTCATCATCGACACCTTTTTTCATGTTTGTTCCCACTAGGCCCACTGTCTGTGTGGCTGCTTCGGCACCGGTTGTCACTGCACATTGGTCAGGAATTTCAACTACGGTAGAAACTTCGATTTCCATGGCAATCCCTGACGGCCTTTCGTTTGAGGAGTATCGGCTGGATGTTCAGCAGTAGAACTCCCAGACTTATCAGTCCCCTCAGGATCCTTATACGTCTTATTTTTCTCATTATGGAGCGGACGGTACCCTGATTTATTCACTTCCGTTTCAGCATGACGAGCAGGGCAACACTATCTACTTGCCTGCTCCTAACGCTTATCAGTTTCTTTTCAGCATTATGCATCCCTCTAACAAACAAGGACAACCCTTTCAGGGATAACCTTCGGTTCAGCAGGGGTATGCTCATAACCAACAAGGACAACCCTTTCAGGGAAAACCTTTGGTCCAGCAAGGGTAGGTGTATGACCCACAAGGGAAACCCTTATAGGGACAACCTTCGGTCTAGCAAGGATTTTTTTACAGCCCGCAAGGGCAGCCTTACAATCCTCAAGGTCAACCTTTGCCAGCCCAGCCTGTGATCCAACTAGGGCAACCTCAAGGACCAGCTGGGCAGCCGGTATATCAACCCGGACCTTCATACGGTCCTGGGGGGAAAATTCATCCATCTCAACCTTTGGTGCAACCTCAACAGCCCTATCTTTCGATTAATCCAAATGTTGCACGGCCAGGGCCCTCTTATGGTCTTGCGCCAAGTCAACCTGTTTATCAAGCACAACCTAGCCCGCTACATCTATCATGCCAACCCACTCAACCGGGGCAACCTAGTGGCCCTCAGCCATCAGGCCAACCCGCTCAACCGGGGCAACCTGGTGGCCCTCATCAGAAAGGTCAACCTGCCCAGCCAGGCCAACCTGCACAGCCTATTCACCATGCTCAATCGCCGCTCTACTCTATGCCGCAGCCAAATCAACTGCTGCGCCCGACGTATCCGGCTCAGCAGGGCCCCATTTATCAGCAGCCTGTTCGACCCCAAGGTGGTTATTTTCCTCAAGGTCAATATCAACCAGTCTACAACCCGCCTCAAGGTTCTGCTTATTACCCTCAACCTCCAGGCTATACTTATACTCCATAGCAAAATCCTTATGCTGCTCAATCAGGACCCTCGTATACTCATAATCAGTATCCTGGTTATCAACCCCCGTATCCTGGTTCTCAGCCGCCATATCAACCGAATTATCCAACTTATACCCCTTATGGTCAGAATCCTCTGGGATAGAACCAATGGGGGCAGAGTTATACTCAACCAGGATGGAGTATGGATACGGGTCCTTACCGAGGACCTGCCATGTCGTTTAATCCTCAATTACCTTTCCTCACTACATTGGAGCTACCGAATGTGTCCAAATTGACAAATCATCCCATTTTTCATAATCCATATTGGCCTCTGGTCCCGAAAAAGGTTCCTGGTGATTGTCCCAAGTTTAAGGGCAAGTCTGGAGAAGACCCCCAAGCTCACGTCATGACATACCATTTATGGTGTTCTTCCAATTCTTGGGTGGATGATTCCGTTTGGCTTCGTCTCTTCCAGTGCACTCTTACCGGAGTTGCTACTAAGTGGTATATCGAACTACCGCGTGACATCTTTCAAGATTTCAATACTCTTTCTATGGCATTCCTTACCCATTTCCAATTGCTGATTCGTTATGAAGCCGGGACGCATCCCCTGACATCCTTGAAACAGGACCGAGCTACCCAAATCTCGGACCATATTCATGAATGGAGACGTGTCGTCATTTGATCAAGTTTGAGATTCCTGATTAACTTCTTACACATTGGTTCACTACCTCTTTTGTCAATCAAATTGCGAAAGACATCGCCATGGGGGCATATGTAACCAATGAACAAGCCATCGCTCGTGCCCAGTACCTTGATTTAGTGTACTCTCAATCAGGCATTTTGTACGAAATATTGACTGAGGCTCCGCGTCCTGGGACCTCTAAAGCTCCGGCTACTCCATCAGTTGATGGCGTTATTGGTTCTGTATCTCAGACTTCACGTAAGTCTTCTAATGGGAATTAGAAATCAAATTCTTCCAATAATTCTGCTCCTTAGGCTTCCCCAGATTCTGGTAAAACCGCAGAGGTCAACGTCGTTCAGGCCAATCCTGCGGACAAGACTTCCAAGGGGAAAAAGAAGGGAAAAGGCAAGGCTAAATCCGATGCCCCAAAATCGGAATCATCTAAACCTCATGTCGATGATGGTTCACAGCGAAAGCCGAAATATCCCTGTCTCATTTGTGAAGAGGATCACTACACTAAGGATTTTCCCCGATGATTTGAGGTTAGTCAATTGCTCAAATGCGCTAAGGGAACTCCGACGGTCCTTAAAGAACCTTTCCCATCTCAGCAGACCCAGATGGTTGATCAATCGACACCATCTATGTCGTTCGGCTCTCAAGTTTTCATGATGAACGGTTCTGCACCCGTTTCCATCGCTACTCGGTCGAAGGATTATGTCGGATCACGCCAGGCAGCTGGGAAATAGGTCCTTGATGGTTCTCCTCCCCCACCTGCCTCTGGTCCCCTTGAAATTGAGAAGCCCAATTTTGAACCCATTATACGGCCACCTTCCAAAGGTTTTCTCTGGAAATCTTCTTATAATCCTAACGCCCATGCTACTTAGCATTACAGTATTGTTGAGGATTTGGGGCAGGCGCCTTCCATGATGTCTGCGTTAGAAGTGCTCCAGAGTTGTCTGTCTCAACGGAAAGAATTGTTATCTGCGATCAACGGGATCGATCCTGTTGATTCTAGCCTTCTCTCCTTCGATCTAGAGAATTTCTTCCCCCAACTTCCGCACCAAATTGCGCTTGTTATACAAGTCGGTATTAACGGTCTCAACATCCATAGGGTCGTAGTGGACGAAGGTTCATCTACCTACATAATTTCATCTGCTTGCTGGAAGGCTATTGGCTCTCCAGCCCTTAATTCGTCACCCAATGCCCTTGAGGCATTCGATGGAAGGGAATCAAAACCCTTGGGTGTTCTCGCTAGCTTATCAGTCACATTGCAAGGAAAGACAGTCCGTTGAAGTAGAAGTCGTTGATGCCAAACTCAACTACAATATTATACTCGGTCGCAGTTGGACTCACGCTATGTTGCGCGTTCCGTCCACCCTCTTTCGACTTCTGAAATTTCCACATGAGGGAAAAATTATTACTGTTGATCAGTTGTCATTCTTTACCTCGTCTTTCGAGAACAACGTGCCATACGTGGATCAGATTCCTAATCCCCCTGACAGCATAGGGCTGGGTCTTTTCAAAGATCCCGCTCTCATGGGTATTTTTCCCTTTCCACCACCAAATACCGTTCAAGTCAATATGGTCTCTCAGTCAGATGACCCTTGTATCATCCCTTTGACTGAATAGGTTGATTCGTTTCGAGATTCGATGCCACTTAGTCCCATCGAGATCAATTATTGTGAGCTTACAGTTGCATCTGATTCCCCCCTTCCTAAAGTTGCTCCTTTGAGCATGTCTCTCGACGTGTATTCTCAATCCCCCTTGCTCGACGATGTGGATTCGCCCAATCCTCTGAAATAATTGTTTCCATCCGACGAGGCTATCATGGAAACCATGTCTCTCGAGGATCTGCTGCGAAACAATGGCCATCATCGTTCCTTGTTTAAGCCTTGCCTCGGGGCCATGTCTAGCTGTCTTGAGCGCTTCACATCCCAACTTCCTTCTCTGCCACTTCAGACGCCCATTTTGACTCATGAAGTCTTTTCGGAAGGTAACTTGGGAAATATTACTCAAACAATGCCTATCGACATCTCTGTTAAACCGGGGATCATCGAGAACATCCATGTGCGAGTCACTTGCTCTTCTGAAGAAGTTCAAGTGTACACTAGTCTCTTTCATGAATTCCGCAATGTTTTTTCATGGTCTTACGAATAAATGCCTGGAATCGACCCTAGTATAGATTCCCACCTACCTAGGTGCGAAGCCTGTTCGCCAGCGTCTTCATCCCGTGCATCCTCAAAAAGCCGCCGCTATCAAAGCTGAAGTTAAAAAACTTCTTAAAGCGGGTTTCATTTATCTGATTCCCCTAACTGAATGGGTTTCTAATATAGTTCTTGTGGATAAGAAATAGGGCGCCATTCGTGTTTGTGTTGATTATCGTGATATCAATCGAGCCTATCCTAAGGATAATTATCCCACCCCGTTTATCGATCAGCTCATTGAAGATTGTGTGGGAAGTGAAATTTTTTCCCTTATGGACAATTTCTCTGGCTATAACTAGATTAACATTCTCCCGTCGGATCAAAACAATACCTCTTTTATTTTCCCATGGGGAACGTTTGCATATAAGAAACTCTCATTCAGCTTGAAGAATGTTGGGGCTACATTCCAGCACACGATGTCCTATGCTTTTCATGATATTCGGCATATTGTCCAACCATACCTGGATGACCTTCCGGCTCATTCAGCTGTGCGGAAAGACCACCCGAAACATCTTCGTCAAATCTTTCTTCGTTTTAGATGCTACAATATTAGGCTCAACCCGCACAAATGCATCTTCTGCGTCGACTCCGGTAGACTCTTAGGGTTTATCATATCTAAATATGGAATTCGCCTCGACCCTCTTAAGGTTGAGGCTATTGTCAATCTCCCCTCCTCGTCCTCGTTACATCAACTCCAGAGTCTCCAAGGGAAAGCTAATTTCCTACATCGTTTCATCCTGAACTACGTCAATTTACACGACTTCTAAAGCAGGACATCCCTTTCTGTTGGGATGAGATTGCTCAGCAGTATTTTGATAGACTTAAGATGTTTCTTGTCAACGCTCCGCTATTGCGTCCTCCAAATTACCATCGTGATTTCACCCTCTACCTAGCTATCGCCTTTAGTACGATCGCCATGGTATTGGTCCAAGATGATGATGACGGTAACGAACATGTCATTTACTACCTGTCTCAGAACCTTCTCGACCCTGAAACATGTTATGCACATGTCGAGAAGTTAGCATTGGCTACGGTCCAGGCCGTCCAACGTTTTCGCCATTACATTATTTTACGCACGGTGACTGTGATTTCTGATTGTAACCCCATGACTTATATTCTGTCACGGCAGTTGCTGGGGGAAAAATACTCGAAGTGGATTTTCATCCTCCAAGAGTTGATTTCGAGTTCACTACGGCCAAATCGAAGAAATCACTTGTGTTCGCTGATTTGATTTGTTCTCTCCCTTCCGACTCTGCTCCTTCTTCCTCTGAAGATCATATGCCGGATGAAAATCTCTTCCTGATCAATACCCTCGACCCGTGGTATGGTGATATCATCGTGTACCTCCAAACATCTACTTTCAATTCTGAGCTAAAGAAATATGCCCGACGCCGCATTCGGCATCAATCGTAACCTTATCGCATCGTTGGAGATACCCTTTATTGTGTCGGAGTCGATTCTGTACTTCGTCGATGTCTGACCCTCGAGGAAGCGGAGAAGGTTTTAAATGACTGCCACAATGGCGCCTGTGGTGGTCACATGTCTGGTTATGCTACTGCGCAAAAGATCCTTTGTGTTGGCTACTTCTGGCCGTCTATTTTTAAATATTGCATTGTTGCAGTACGTAAATGCCACACGTGCCAGATTTATCAACACAAGATGCGTGTGCCACCTGTTCCACTACATCCTGTCATTACCGTTGGCCCTTTTTCCAAATGGGGCATATATTTTATGACGTGCAACCCTCGTTCGGTCGGGGGGCATGCATATATTATCGTTGTCGTCGATTACTTTACGAAATGGGCCAAAGCAATGCCTACACTGGCTGCAAACGGTAAGACAGTGGCACAGTTCATATTCAATCATGTTATTTCTTGTTTCGGTGTCCCTCAATCCATCTTCATTGATCATGGTTCCCATTTTTGGGATTATATGATGGCAGAGCTGACATCTAAGTTGGGTCTGCGTCACGACAGCTCAACGCCTTACTATCCCCAAACTAATGGCCAAGTTGAAGCTATAAACAAGGTCCTTGTTACCATGATTCAACGAACAATCGGGATCCACAAATCAAACTGGCATCTCATGTTGTTCTCGGCTCTATGGGCTTACCGAACATCGATCAAAAATGCAACCGGGTTTACCCCATTTCAATTGGTATATGGTCTGGAAGCCACGCTTCCGATTGAATGTGAAATCCATTCACTTAAGTTGGCAGTGGAATTACTGCCTGATACTTCACCTGAAGAAGAACATCTCCTCTATTTAGAGAGATTGGACGAAACTCGTCACTTAGCTGCCTTGGTCATCGAAGCATAGAAGAAGCGAGTCAAAGCCCATTTGACCAATCAGTTTCTCCTCGTTTTTTCATCGAAGGCGATCTCGTTCTTCTATACGACCAAGGTCATGATAAGCTGGGGGTAGGAAAATTCCAACCCATGTGGCATGGGCCCTACATCGTTAAACGTGTGTTGCAGAATGGGGCTTATGAGCTCATTGACTATGAAGGGTGTCCTTTATCGCAGCCCAGAAATGGGTTGTATCTGAAAAAATATTATGCCTGAATTATTCATGCATGATATGTGTACATAGGTGATTGTTTTCATTTTGTGTGCATGCTTTGGTGTGATGTGCTTTGTGAGCTTTTTTCTTCTTATTTGGGTATTGTTTTCTATGCAGATGTCTATTTCCCCTTATGTCGGTTTCGCGGATGGTGCCTTCCGCAGTACCAGGAACTTTTCTTCGGCAGTCTGGGTAATTTATGATCTTGATGGTGAGTTGATTAACTTACAAGGTATTTGTCTAGGACCAGCCACAAACAATGTCGCTGAATATAGTGCAGTTTTGGAACTATTAATCGAGGCAGTCAACCTCGGCATACGCACATTGCTTGTTAAGTTGGATTCACAACTTGTTGTTCTTCAACTGAATGGTCATTATTCGGTCTGAAATCCATGCATTTTGAGATTGTATTTGCGTATTCATTTACTTGAGTGAAATTTTGATTTCATTACATATCAACATATACCAAGACGAATGAATACATTAACAGATGCAATAGCTAACATTGTGCTAGATAGACATTTATGCAATTTATAAAAACATAATCATATGTACATAGACCCATGTAGAAAATAGATGTATATATATATATCGTTTGTTTACAAGCCGTGTGCATCATAAAACCCACAAAAAATAATATATGTTTGTTTCGGTTACATCATGAGACAACATGTCTCTCCAAAATGTGCAGAAATAAAGCCTAAATGCCTAGTCGGCGTGGTGCTCATGATATCACGTCATCGCCCATACCAAATGCCTCAGCAAGCGGTGGATACGGCTTGGCACTCCTAAAGTGTGCCTGTACGTCATCAAAACGGGCATAATCTGGGACCCCATGGGTGATTCCCTCCAGGTTCTGCAATAACTCCTCGTCAATACCCTCACCCTGAGGATCAAAGTCACGAGGAGTCCGCCTCGCTATTGGAGACATACCAGCGGGACACTCTGGGCCAACATCTGCATCCATATGATATTAACTGTCAGAACATGCATATATACCAAAAAATCATAAAACTCATAAAAATTAAAAAATGAGTCTTACCAAGTTCTTCGTCCCAATCCTCTCCCTCCGGGAGTGGAAGGTTTGGGTCTCCGGTAAAATCTGTGTCGATGTTGGGCCAATCCTCCATAACGATCAGCTGTCGTCGGAGCTAATCAAAAAACTCTGGCCTCCAGGACATCTGCTAGCCACCCCCTTCTCTGGGCATCAGTGCCACCCATCGGGCCATCCATGGCTCTCTCAGTGGTCGCTCCGGGACTATAGCCTCCTGGCACTGAAATATGGGTAATCATTCCAAGAAGAACGATACCAAAATAGACCCATACCCAAACTTCTTTAGTTTGGTCTTATTGCATTTGGTGAGCTTCCATTTGATGTTCATGGTTACGGCCTTGGCCCAGTCGAAGATGGTTGGGTTCATACACTCTGAAGCAAGAATTAATTGCGTCTTCGTGGCCTCGTGCGGTGCCTGCGATCCTGTAGTCCGTGTAACGGTGTGTAGCACTACTCTTAGTGCTAGATCAGGGACGGTCTGGATGTCTACTTTACCACTCCTTGTTCCTTTTTGTGCCCCTGGGCACACCCTATTCATGACCATTGTCATGCTTTCCCCAGAAGGCCTAGTACCAGTCAGAATAGGGACTAGACCCCTGCATGACAGTCCAATGAAGAAATACACATCTGATACTTCGAGCTCAAGCTCTTGATCCCAAAGTATGAATTTCTCCTGATCTTCATCCCAAATGCTAATAAGATACTGTAGCAATTCAGAGTGAGCCCGGAGACATGGCGTCAGGAAGAACTTTTTGAGCCCACAATTCCTGAGGTCATTCATGCATTGCTTGTTTTCCATTGCTTTTTCATCCTCTTCGCTATGTTCTCTCTCCTTCCACTCAATAACCATCTTTTTCACTTGGTACCTGCATCAATTGATCATGGGAACATTGTAAGCCCTCTTAGGTATTCAAATGTGTATTCTATTGGTTGCATTTTTTGAAATTTGATACGGATTTTGAGTTGCGAGGTTGGCACGACTATTTGGCTAACAGTCGCGCCATCAGGCGCGACCCCTGTGTAAAACTGGGCCGATTGGTGCGGGTCCGTGCCTGAAATTCGTGCCAACCGCGGAGCCCTAAATTTTTCCAATCCTCCCCTAAGGGACCTCAAATGGAAATAAAATGCAATAAAATATAACTTAAAAGATGGCAAAAGAGGTTGGCTCTTACCTGGAATAGACGGAATTCGGATTGGTCCACTAGATTGTTCACAATCGACACCTAAAGATCGCAAGAGAAAAGGGTCATTGTTGCTCTGCAAAGAGGTAAAAAGTGAGAAGTAAATATTTTTACCACTGTTGGTCTTTTATAACTTTTCAAAGTCCTAAAATAGGTTTTAAAACATATTTGTCGATATATTTTCATATTATTTTCATGGAATATGTTTTACACACTTTTTTTGTGCAGCAACAGGTTTTTCACGTGGTTTTGAAAAAAAGACGAGTTGTATTTTATACTTTTTTGGACTTAGTAAAAACACGAAAAAGTCACTACTGGAGTCACCTTTCAGCTCTTTTCTGACTCTCTAAAACTGAAAATATTTCCGAGTTGCTTGTCGTTTTGAGCTCGTTAAATTCGTTGCGAAGTGATATCTACCCAGTATACATTTACCCCTTTTTCGGGCTGGGATAGATTATTTATGAAAAAGGAATACCCTAGCCTATCGCGACTAGGAGGTTTTCTCAAACACGGTTTTCTACCTTTTTTGGATCTGAGGGACTATTTACGAAAAGGGACTGTTGGAGTTTTCTTTTCCGCCTTCTTTTCAAACTCTCTAAATATGAAAAGATGTCGAGTTCTTCCTTTATCAAACTCGTTAAAACCTGATGACATCAGACTCCGTCGTCATGACGTTACTCGAGTTCCTCCTTCCTAGGGCTCGTAAAATGTACTAGGTTGGATTTGTCCAAAGGACAAACTTACATCGCAAGCACATGCTATCCCCTTCAAGCTTGTTTCCAAAAATAATTGGGGTACTCGCCAGAAATGGTGGGGGAAAATGGAACCAAAATCGTAGCCGTGTTGGCAGTATGTTGCTCTTGAACATGGCACTTGCCTGCATTCGTGTCGGGTTGGGGACATCTCATCTCGTTGTATGTTTGCCTCCATGGGTTTGGGTAATCTCTTTTGAATGCTCATCTGCTCTTTGCCACGTCACCATGACCTCAGATCCCTTGATATCAAATACTGCCAAATCTAGTGTCATGTCGCCAATATGTTCAAGAGAAGTTGGCCTCTGCAGTTTTCAACCTCCCTCTAATTCTCTGTTAGTCTTGATTCACAAACATCATATCCCTCTGTCTCGTGTCGATGATGTGGGAAACATTATGGCCCACCATCAATCAAGGTCCCTTCCTATCGACTCCAGCTCATTATCTAGGAAGTTGATCTAGAGACTCCCTTCAAGTACCTTGGAGCCTGCATGCCTCAATGGCAGGTTCTTCGCACTCGACGTAAGGTCCACATAATTGGCCTTCGATCGATTAACTCTGTAGGTGTTCGACGTCAAATCACTGTTCACATGCCGTGGATTGTACCTTTTGTACCTTGAGAGCCATTTTCATTATTGGTGGTTTCTCTCGCGTCTGTTAACAGCTTTCATCATTGGCTGGTAATTAGACGATGTTCTTGCATGTTTGACTTCAACTCACATATTCATATGCTCGAATTTGTACTGTGTTCGGGTCGAGATGGAGCGCGAGACCCTGGGTTTTGTCTAATGAAATCCAGGTTGCGGGTTCTTTGTGAATTATTATGACTTATTGTGACTCTTTTGATTGGATGGTTGAGACCATACCTGAGTCTATTTATTGATCCCTACTGTTGGATGGCTATGTCCATACCTCGAATCTCATTACTTTTGTAATCTATTATGGATGGCTGCACCCATACCACATGTCATGTATCAGATATATCAGTTGTATTCGTACTTGCAGGTTTTCTGACGGTAGTGTTTTGGTTGAACACATTCTCATAAAGCATTTCACCCTCCCTCTCTCTCGGACCTCATGCTTTAGGGGGCAGCTGTTACACAGCAATTTTTCACCATCCCTGCAATCCCTCGCCCTGCATATTGGAGGGTCTTTCCCGTGACCTGTGAGCAGTGTCATACTCTGCAAATACTTTCTTTGCATCCTTCTGCATAAGGATATGATTTCTCCTGTTGAACATTTCCTCAGGAAGCACCCAAAAACCCATGTTTTGGCATTAGCGTGGGTAGCCAGTTCATCCCTCATGCCAATTGGGAAAGTATACACTAGAGGGTGCACCAGCTGGCACTCTGTCCCTGTGTTGTACCCACGCCAACCTGTTTTGGAATGTTTTTTAACAAATTGGAGGCGGAAGTTTCCTTTAACCACTTCGGGAATGACTCATTGCAAGTGGTTAAACTCGATAAACCACGGATCTCTACCTTTAGGAAATGGTTGATGGAACATTTTAAGAGGATAGGACTCCCCCCACGATTATAGGGATCCTAAATTCTCCTTCTCCCTCTATATAAACAAGCCTTCTCCCTTTACATCAGCTAGCTGAAACAGTAGCTGAACATATAGCAAGGAAGCTGAGCTTGGAAAAGAGACATTATAGCTGAGTAATCATTATAGAGAAGGTCGAACCAAGGAGGATCTCGTAGAGAGAGCCCCATATGAATTCCTGATGAGCTTTTTGAGACGTGCTCTGCTAGAACCCTGCTGGAGGATATCGCAACGTCGAAGCACCGGTTGTACTCTTCCTTCTTTAAATTAATATACTTGACTATGATATTGTTTCCATCTCTATGTTATCTTTATTTAATGCATGTGATTTAGTCTTCTTTAACTGACTGATAGTTAGGAATGCGAAATAGTATTTTGTGTATCGTCTTCGTTTCTTGTGTATGTGCAGGTATCCGGGCTTGAGAACGAGCGAATCGTGACCTGTCAGATCAGGAGCGGGACGAAACCATTCTTCCGGATGAAACAACAGCGTAGGACCTAAGGTAGATGATCTGCCAGATCTTTATCCATTCTTAACTAGAAATTGATGTCATAGCGTGTATTCTTTGTGGCTAGACCCACTCTAGGGCTAGTGGGATCGCCTCTGTCCGCAAAGGGGATTTCCATCACCAACACAGGGCGCATGCAAAGTCATACCTTTCTTGTTGAGAGGGAGTGTTGAATATTGCAACAAGAAACAGTGAAAGTGGCATTTGGAAACATCATTCCTTGATCCTACTAAAAAATAATCACCTAAACTAGGTGGGGCCCACACATGCTATTTTTAGGTATATGTCTATTTTTAGAATGGTGAGAATATTCTAAAATTAGCAGGAGGCTAATTCTAGATGGTTGAGAAAATTCTATCTTTAGATGAGTTTATTTTTTTAGAAGATGGGAGAATTCTATTTATAGATCGCAAATCTAAAAATAGAATGCATGTCGATTATTATTAGCCCTTCATAATAATCAGACAATAAATAGTAACTTATTCTCTTGGAGCACTTTATTTCAGTGAACAGATGTGGCACATCAGTGGGCTGAAGGAATTACGCAATTCCTAGGGTGGTTGGTGACTCATGCATGGAGAACTTCGTTATAACTGACAGTGGCAAGTTATAACAGAATTGAAAGAGTATTTATGTGAGTTGTTATTTAGTTTAACTCAGTTAAGTGAGTTAAACTCAGTTTTACTAGTTGTAACTAAAGATACACTAGTGAAAGATGGGTGAATTAATTATTTAATTAATTCACAAGTAGTGTCTTACTTGCAA
Organism: Pinus albicaulis; assembly: GCA_034641835.2. Classification (NCBI taxonomy): domain Eukaryota; kingdom Viridiplantae; phylum Streptophyta; class Pinopsida; order Pinales; family Pinaceae; genus Pinus; species Pinus albicaulis. Next base: position 758,458,443 of record CM076582.1, on the reverse strand, counting down.
CTGAACAAATACAGCAGTTAACTACTTGCATGCCAGATCCAATGGAGACCCAGTGGAGAGATAGGTGAAAGGGTGAGATGGACTATCTGTTGTGACTATAGTGATGCATTCAATGCATCTACACACACATTGGAGATGCCTATGAGTATTGCGTAGTCAAGGCAAGGTAAGGTCGAATTCATTCAGGGTTCTTCTTGAGCAGGGATTGCGCAGTGGAGGCAGGTTGTCAGAAGGCAAGAAATTGGTGCATAGATATGCAAATTTCTGCAAGACAGTGTGTGACGATTGTATATTGTACTGAGAGCTCTATGAGCTGATATTTGTATGAGATATATGAGATTGTTTCATGATCCATTGATATATATAATATATGATAGTTGGGGATTTTAGCTTTAAGCTTTCCCGGTAAAACATCTTGTTATGTGCGATTGATTTTGCTTCATATGTGTTTTGCAATTGGCGATTTAATTTCTGCAAAAAATTAAGTGGAAGGATTATGTATTTCACATAAGATTAATTTGTTAGATCAAGAGAATCCGGTAATACATATCAGTATTAATAAATTTCTACAGCCTCACACTGGCCCCCTCACCTGTGTGGCCTCGTCCTCCGCTCACACAACTCCCCCTCACCACCTCTCGGCCCCTCACAGCCCCTCCCACTCCACTCGTGATGCTTCATCGACTCCTCACATTCTCCGAGTCTTCAAGTTGGCCTCTGCGCATACGCTCCTCATACTACACTTCAACTCTCCCACAATCCTCATCTGACACCAGTGCGATAACGCAGTCTCACCGTCCTCCCATATTTCATTTCATCCATAGTAGACCATCTGTTCTCCAAAGAAGGCATCGACAACAGTGAAAGTCGAGAAAACAGAAGTCCTTCTCATCATAAGGCTATAAGCCCCTTCCAAGAGTCTGCTTATTCTCTTCATCGTTGGATCTATTTCCAAATTCGTGATTGATGGACCATTTAAATAAATTTCGGTTGTTATCTTGGCCAATAAGTGGACTGACAACGTTCTTCTCTGGCACCGGCCAAATAAGCAACTGCCTACACAGTAACGACCGAGCCCAGTGAAAGATCTGAAGTAGAGCTTTGTCACTGTCTTCAGACTAGAATTTCTCCTTTTAGAGAGTCTCGATCAGCTCGCTAAGATTGTGGTAAAATTCATAGAGGAATGCTGACAGGATCTAAAACTTAGATTCATGTCTTTCTTAGTTTCTTCCTTCTGATATCTTTAACATTTTTGGAAACATTTGTCCGCCATCAAATCCGAACAGGAAAGGAAGTCACTTAGAATGGCCAACGTTGATTTGGCCCAGATGCAATAGTGCATATTTATACAATAAGTACTTTGAGGACGCAAATTTTTCCAATCACAAGTAATCGCTCCAGCGTGGAAATCCTTGAATGAAGAATTGTCGTGATTAGATTAAGGGAGCGCTGGTAGCTTCCAATTAATGCAAAGGTTACCAAACATAATGCAAGTTGGTGTGTACATTAGATCCATATATATGCTCTCGGTTGTTGATTGCGTTGTATTGGAGTTTGCAGTTTAGCGCTAAATTCCTCATTGTTTTATTATTTTTTAGGTTGATTTGCTAAAAATGGCTCTAATTAGTGAAATACGAGAATTCCTCAAAACCCTCATACAATGTACTTTTGAAGACAAAGTAAAAATCAGTAAAGTCGATCTTGTTGATATTCAAATATGTCTACAAGATGCACATGAAATGAACAAGTTTTTGCAGCTCGAATCACAACTACAACAAGAAGAGCTACAACAACATAAGAATCATTTTGAACTTGTTTCTATTCAAAACATTGAAACAGACTCCCATAAGAAGAAAATCAATAATGTTGCAATCGATTCACATTCAGTGCCTAGTTCAAGAGCGAATTTGCATGCAGGTGTCGAAATTCAGCATGCGCTTCCCAAGCACATCATCAGACCTTGGGAAGAGCTTGTCCATAACAAGCACAAAACAGGTATTGGATATGACAAGGAGTTGTCCTTTCATATTCTGGACTACTCCAAGCCCATTCAATTTCAGAGTGTATAATTTCTTCATGATAGCTCACTTACAACTGTTCCAGATTCTGCTCCTCTTTCACGGCAACAACAACATATTGTAAAATTCCAACACTGTGATCAAGTTGGCCATATGAAAGATCATTTTTTCGATCTTCACCCATGCAAGCATTATGGTAGGCACACTCATTATTCACACAGATGCTTCAGAAACAAGCCTCCTGCAAGAAAAAATATTCATCTTGAATGGATCGCTTCTTGGAAATGGGCATCAACAACCAAGAAGATGTTTAAGTCATATGTCAGAACTTGTTCTAGATCATTGAACAATCTTGCAGTTGAGTTTTCGCCATCATATCACCTTGTACCTGACAGGGGGGGGAATGATGGTCATCTACATGCTTTGAAGCCACATTAAGCGAGCCTAAGCCACAATCTCTCATTCCAGATTCAGAGTTGTAGCTAGAGACATAGCAGTTCAAGCGAGCCTAAGCCACAACCTGTCATTCCAGATTTAGAGTTGTAGCTAGAGACACGGATGCCCATGAGCATGCCTTTGTTTGGTGGTCAGCCTTAAACCATCTATGTGAGGTTGATATTCTTCCTTTTCAAAGAATTCAGGACACTTTCTCTAGCAGAAGACTTCAGCTTGTTGCCAGTTTTGATAGAGTTTCGAGAAATGCATCAAGCATTCCAAAGTTGTTGGTCATCCTTAAACCATCGCATGTTGTAGACCTCCCTTCTTCTAGGTTGAAGGTCTCCCTCTTCAAAATATGAGGAGCACTTCCTCTAGCATAATACCTTAGCTTCTTGCCAGATTTGGAAGAGTTTCGGGAACTACACTAAGTGTTCCAGTGTTGGTGGTCATCCTTTAAACCACCTCTTTATGCAAACATTTCAGAGAGCTCATTCAGCCTAAGTGTTGTCATGCATACTTTGCCATTTTTGTATCATAGCTCTCTCCTTGGACTCACACATACCCCTTCAGATTAAGGGGGGGAATGTTGGACACCTAATCTTCTACGAGTAGGTGTGTAAGCTGAACATTCAAAGAGGAGTCCAAGTGACCTTGGAATGTGGAAACCAAGAGTCATGCCAATGTAATATAAATACACATCTATGTTTAATATAATCATATATCATGCTTATCTTTCTCCTTGTGTGTGTGTTCACCATGCCATTGTTTAACACTCCATCTAACCGTAGGCCAACCATATTTTGATTATTTCTTGCATTTGACCACCCCTTAGCCAGATCCAAAGCCTGAGGGGATGCGTATTCAGGGAATTTCAATCCCAAGGCTTAATCACATAACCAGGAGAAGGATTCCATTATCCAGGTGTTTTCACAACCCCAAGGAAAACATCACAATGACTCACTTTCTCTTTGGTTAAAATTCCTGGCTTCACCCAAGGTTAAATGAGTTATGTCTCGGTTCTAGGATATGTAATCAACTTCTTTTGGTGATTTATCAACTGCCTCTTATGACAAGCATTGCAGGGGTACGTAGTTCATTGTTGAGGCGGTTTCATAGCCCCAAGGAAAGCACCACAGTGACCCAAATTTCCCCGTCTCAGTGGTTTAACATCCAAGCAACAAGCACCAAGTGGTTTCACATCCCTAGGACAAGCACCATAGTGAGCCTAATCTCCATTGAGATGTTACATCTCCCCCTCTCTAGTGTCAAACTATTTTAGCTTCTTTGTCCCTGCCCCTATTTCTTGTTAGAGAGCCCAAGTGCGCAGGGGAGTGACCTATTATCAAGAGAGGGCCCATAGGTATGACACATATATTCCTCATCGCCTAGAGGAAGAAACCTCTCATTATCATGACCTCACTCCAAGGCCCATCCAAGAATAAATAACACATGCTAAGGGAGAAGGATCCTCGCCTAGATTTCACCACTTAGACACAGAGGTTCTAGCTGAGTTGGAAGATTGGGTACCAAATACTAAACACACTCATGGCAGCTTTAATCAGTAGATGTAGATAGTCGACCTTTACTAGCATATGAAGTTCCTCCTGGGCATAATTCTCTTGGACTGACATGAGTATGGAGCATACGTTCTCCATTCTCCTGAGCATCTGCATTGGCATATGAAGGGCATGTACTAATAGATGGAGTGCATAGAGAAACATCTCGGAATACCTCCCTCAATGGAGGGCACTACTGGAGATAATAAAGATCCTACCTAGGTTGTTGCTACAGACTCTGACCCATGTGCTTAATAATATGTCATGGTCTTGTTGTATTGGTTTTTTGTTCCTACTGTTTACTTTTGGTCGGTTAAACCTACTACTCTTTATTGTATGCTAAGTATTGACCATCCCACCACTCACTTATCTTGTACCTCTCTACAGAAAATTAATTTTTAGCTTTGGTTTGGTCTCCCATGTGAGAGACCGACCTAAGACTTTTATTACTATTATGTAACTCCTAATTTTGAAGGAAATACAATTTACCACGCAAACAAAAGCAAACATAACAAATAAAGATATCATTAACGTAAAGAAAAAAAATAGAAAACCTAATTTTTGAAACATAACTCTTTAAAAATACCACCTTGAATGAAAGAATCCAACCACTTATAAAGGAACTACCCAAGAATGTGTCACATTTAATTGTTCAATTTAACTATTGTTTAATAAAGTGTCATATTTAAATAGCCGATTCAATAATATGTTGTATTCATGTTTGTTTGTTGTAGGAAAATGTGCATTTTACAACTTAATATGAAGTAGACAGATACTTTCTTCGTGTTTCGTATGAAGTTAACAAGTGGTATCAAAAATTAATATAACAATAATAATAAAAATCAATATCCACTTTATTTATATATATATATATATATATATATATATATATATATATATATATATATATATATATATATATATATATAATCGCAATAGGATCGAGGTTCATGGAAGATTTCTGAGCGAATAGGTTTGGATCATGATGTAGCTTAGATTTATCATATTTGTAGCAGATGTTTTTTATTATTTCGCGTTTTAGTTCCACTTTTTTGATAGATACTAGCCCACATGTTTCATATTTAGACTTGTATTGATATATATGTAGTTTTTCTTAAAATTATTTAGAGGCATGTAAATTTGTATGATTTTGGGAGACTGCGAGAAATGTTTTTACTATTTTCAACAGTTTGATGAATTTTTTATTCAATCCTACAACATGTAATTTTCATAACTTAATAGAAATTATGATTTTCTCTTATATATATATATATAATTCAATTGAAAGTATAAAACAAAACAAAAAAACAAAACAAAACATAAAAACATAAAAACAAAACAAAAAACAAATAAACAAATAAAACAAATAAAACTTAGTCAGTAAGTAAATAGGTGCTCTTATATTAGAGTATGAGAATGGTGTATAAATTAACAAGTGCCTAACACACACAAAAATTAATAAATTAATAAAAATTCAATACAGCTTATGAATAAAATATTTCAATATCAACTTTAATATTCTATATACAAAAAGAAAAAAATTAGGAACTTATTCATATTGGACTGTTTCTCTCTCCCTTGGAATTGCTCAACTTTCTCATATTGGAATGCAATAATATTTGTTAACCAATTTGCTTTGAGTATGATTTTCTTTTTCAATTGTTTGTTTAATATATAGTGTTAATTGGGTTTATCTCTAGTGTTCGTGAGAAATAATTGTTATCCTCCTCATTAAGGTTCAATTCCAACAAGTGATATGCTTAATTCATAATGTGTACCATCCTTGTTATGAAGAATCTAAGGGTACCATGCCGATCATAAATAAAATATTTAAATATTCACCTAAATTAAATTATTTCAGCTATAGAGAGAGATATTTTTATGGTTAAACATATTAGTGGTATTTTACTAAGTATAAAGTACATATATAATTGTTTTTACATTTAATATGGAGAGAGAATGAAATTGAATATGTTTAAAATGTACTATTAAGTATGAAAGAGAGAGAGATTGATTATGTTTAAAATATTTTAATGGTGTAGTCTATTAAATATGAAAGAGATGTAATTATTTTTATAAACATATAATTCTTTTGAAATAGATTTCTAATAGTTAAAATATTTTAATGATATGTTATAAATATAAATGAGATATATAATTAGTTTTGTGTTCAATATAAAATTAACACAAAATATATATATTAAGTTGGCATTTAAAAACTAATATAAATCTATTTTAATTACATATTTATTATGTAAAAATAACAATGCAATTATTTTAAGATATTTTTTTTTAGAATATAAAATTGATAAAAAATTATATTTATAAAATTTAATCCCGATAAAACCAAAAGTTAAAATAAATATACATTAATTCAATATACATTTTTAATTCTACTTACCGTGTATAATAAATTGACCGATAGCCACTCCGTTATTTTAAAGATATTATAATGGGGTGACGAAAGCAAATCTTATACATTTGGTATGGTATGATGCCTTCTTGGAATACCTCATTATTCCCTCCATTCCAGGATTATAAAATATAATATCTATGCTTGTACTTATTACGAATGGATTTGTTCTTTGACAAGCTAAAGTTTCATTAGATAGTCCTAAAATACTATTAATTAATTGGATTCGAGGTATTTGACTCCCAATTATCATTGAATTACGCTTCTTTAGTTCATATTAAACTTTTTGAACCCAGCGAAACCCCAGTTTTCCTTATATCCATATAATCACCGGCCACCAAGTGACAAATGTTTTGAATTTAGATAGCGGTGATGAGATTTTTAAGAAAAATACCAAATATGATATATTATTATTTATTACTTGTATTTACATAGATTTTATAAACGTATATGCATATTTAATAGTTAATTAATTATTATATTAATAAGAAAAATGTTATTATTTTCTATATCAATATATATGCATGTTTTATAATTAATTAATTACTATACTAATAAGAAAATTGTTGTTATTTTCTATATCAATAACATTATTTATGAAGAGGTAAGAGCGTGAGGGGTTTTATGGATTTGGCAGAAAAAATTGTGATGCCATTTTGTCTGGGTCTTGATATAGCGACCAACAATTTTGCAGAATATCTCACATTATGGAAAAGGTCTATAAGTGGCAATCAAAAACAAAAATTTCAAGCTTGTTAGTTTTTGGAGACTCAATGCTCGTCATTCGTCAAATGACCAAGGCCAAGGAAGCAATTTGTTCAAATTCCCCTCCCATGAACAAAAGGTTCTCGTCTCTGCCTCTCAGTTTGAAAAACTGGAATTCTATCATCTATTCAGGCATATGAGTTTGGCAATTGACATCTTAACCAAAAAAGGCTCCACTATGGGGCAAGGTAGTTTGGAAGTGGACAATAGATTCAACATCTCCCAAATTCCTTAATGATAATCGAAAGGTTTAAATTGCTGTCAGATTAGATTAGAGGGGGCATTTTTCTTTCCCAATGTATTGTCTGAACGAGCACTCCAAGTAACGATCATTGGTTATATGATTTGCTTAACCATGGGAAAGTTTTTGAATTTGAAATGTGGCCAGCTCTATCCATATTCTCTTGCAATGTGGCTTCTTTCCAGCAAAGGATGGGTCTCAGTTATCGGTAGGTTGTTCATTTTCGACCATGGATCTTTCCGCTCCCTCCCGGATTCTTTAAAAAGGTTAACAAGTGGCATGTCATTTCATATAAATCAAATGCAAGGTGTCATATATATTTATCCCCCCTCTAGTGGGATCTGGGGTGGATCACCTTGGCTACGGAGTCCACGCTCTTGAACATAAGAATGGAATTAAATCAATCGTTTCACACCATTCCTCAATTGTCAATTCTCTATTTGGTTGATATTTGGGAAATGGATTTGAATTTATTGTCGCAGTTTGGCTCATGGAATGGTTATAACTCTACCTATATATTGAATCCCTTGGTCCTCCAAATATTCATGTGTTTTCATCTCATCTCGGTTTAGAAGCTGGCAGTTTCCTTACCAATGGGTTATATGGTTGGGTGTTTGATTGAACAAGTAATAGAAAGTCTCAGTGAAGAAGTGCACTCTCTTTGTGTTCGTATGTCTGTTATGGAAGTCTCAAGGTTTGGAAACACATAACTGGTTTCGGGAGGTGAAGGTCCCATGTCCCTGATGGAAGGAAAAAAACTCATCGTCTCAAAAAGAATGATGTTGATGGCTATAATCGTTGCTAAGTTTTGGGGGTTAAGACTATTGATAGTGTCTTTTACAAATATGTTTCCCTATATTACTACGTAAATTTTACTTAATACTTAAGATTTTCCATAAAATTTGCAATGAATTTGTTTTTAGTTTAAATTGAAATCATAACCTTAGAGATGATAATTTAAAAAAAAAATTAATTAATTAATTAATTAAAAAAATTAAATTATTAATAGAAATTTTATATCAAACAAATTAGAATTTTGGTCCTAATCCAAATTTATTAATATTAAAACATTTACATGTTAAAAAAAACATTATTTAGTATTATAAATAAGTCATTACGACTTGAGACATATGTGAAAAGTCTTTTTCATTGAGTATTGAGATCCATTCTCATAAAACCTTTAGCATTTTTGTATGCCTCTTCAAAATTCACATGATTCACCAAAAGTCAAGGACAACAAATGGCATGTTTATTGGATTCAAAGTGACTTGCAAGATACGAATCAATAATATAAATTATTTTCTCTAATTCTTTTTTACAATTTACACATAACTCTAATTTTAGTGCAATGAAAAACTCAACGATAACGATCCAAGAGAACGATAATGCTCATTATTCCTCCACATAAGTTATCTTATCCCTTTCAAATATATATTTAAATTTCTATAAAGTCGTTACCCTATCATACAATCTCATATTTATATATAAAAGGTAAAAGATTCTCTAGAATCATAATTATGCACTGAGAAATAATCGATCATGCATGTGATCTTTATTAAATTGGGATTCTAATGATTACGATCTTATAAACTTCTGTGCAACTCTTTGACTAAAGACAAGAATGTTAAGATAATATAAGTTTTTGGCATGTGTCATTACACTTTTCCAAAATTGTTAGCGAATAAATAAGACACACACAAGTCAAGCCTATGCATTATAAGCAATATAACATATAGCTGTAACTTTTGAAATAGATATATATATAGTTTGATTAAAATTAAGTAAAGGTTAGTTAAAATTATAAGTTTTATTTTTATAATTTGTATCCATTTTTAAGAGATTAAATTTATTTAAATATTAAAATATATATTTTAAATAAATAAAAAATTATAATTTTATTCAAAATTATATTTTTAAATTTTAAAAATAATCAAAACATTAAAAAATTAAATAAACAACACCACATTAACAAACTGAATTTATACTTTTTCAACAAAACCTAATCTTTTTTTTACAGCAAGATAATATGACACGTGATTTGATTTGAATACATCAAATACTCACCAGAAATATTGATTTTAAATTAAATTATCCCCAATATTAAGATGATATATTTTCTTAAGTGACCAATGGAACGCATGACGGAAGACTTTTAAAAAAGAGCATTTAACTTCCAAGGTCAAAATCAACATAATGATGTATAATTAATATTATTATTATATAAATAATACTAATAGCATGGTTGAATTTGATACCCAATTTTAATAGTTGAAAAAAATAAGACATTTTATATTGTAATTTAATTGATATAAATTATTATTTTAATAATTTTAAATTAAAAATTATTAATATAAAGATGGAGTTGTCATTACATTAAATATATATTAATATATAAAATAAAAAAAATCATTAAATTATTGATAAAATTGATTTAATAAAAATATGAAATTGAAAATATATTTAAATTGTAACATCTCCATTTTAATCCTTAAACTATTTCTTTTCTTTTAAAAGAGATTATGCATTTAATTTTTAAATGAGATTAACAAGTAAAGTTAATTTAGTATTGAACATGATTATTTTTCTTTTCTTTAAATAAAGAATTATTTATGGAATGTTTTTCCATAAAAATTGATGATAAAGTAATCTAAGAATCCACGGTAGTTAGGCAAAAGCAGTTAAAAGACAGTTACTTTTTCCTCTGTGGATAAAAGGGAAATCCCAGTGAGGAAAAGGGGTTATGCAAAACTTAGAAGAGAGCTTGAAGGCTTGAAGGTGAGAGTGAATCCAGAGCTGGTTGGAACCAGTGGAAACCTCTGCAACCTAAATCTGAAAAGTAACATCAATGGAATGTAGGTCCTGAGGTCTATTCCAGAAATGTTGTTGTCTAAGTCCTACTCTGGTGCGGAGCACGGGGGGAGTTGAGGATGTAATCGCCTCTCTCAAGGTTGGGAGGCTATCATCAATGATCTGGAGTAAGATAAGTAACTTAAGAATGTGTTCACGAATTTATGTGAATTATTACTGTGTTTTCCTAATTAGTTAAACTGATATGTTTATGTATTGAGGAAAAATGGAAAGGATAGGAAGACATCTATGTGTATTTATTTTTCAAAAGGAATATATAATGATAGGTAGCAGTAAATAAGGAAATTCATTAATTCTACCCTCTTTTTTAGACTATTTCTCTTTGTATCTTATTAACTGTGTATGTGAACATAGAAAGACTGAATTGGTGCAGAAATAGTAATAGGGTTTTAAAAGGGCGTAAAGTCATGATGAGATAATGGAGGGGACTATTAGCCTGTCTTGGGGTGGAAACCCTAGACAGTACAGTTCGTCCCCTCTTGATAAAGTACTATACTCGGACTATGGGACTTTAGAAAGAAATCCCATAACAGAGATGGTCCGGACATCAACCTGATATAATAAAATGATTAACTTTGGTAAACTATAAATTGTAGCTATATTATTGTATTAGTGCTCACGAATAAAAACATATTACAGAATGGAGAACCTGAAGACAATAAAGATAATTGTAGCCCCGTTATATTTGTAATCAAGAACATTGTAAACCAAGCATATATTATAAGGAAACATAAAAGAATTGCATGGAAGCATTCTGACGACATTCTGAATATGCAACTTAGCACTGAAGGCAACAGACTACTCGAATGAAATTACAAGAAAAATCCACGCAGTTGGTGAACAGAGAAAATGCAGCACTAAACAGTTATGACAATATATATGTCTATATATATTAAAAAGAATGAGATGTAATGTGATAAACAGAATCTGTAACCACATATAAAGATTAAAGACTTGTAACCAGTGCTAAAACATCATAACCATATTAAATATTTATCATGAAAAGAAAATAAGAGAGGGTTTCCAAGCGAAACTGACAGTAAAATCAAAGTATAGAGCGGAGTAAACCAGTTACAAAGTTGTGATTGTGTATTCGTTGCAATACTGGAAAAATCCCTATTATAATTACATTTACACCTTAAGCCATTCAAGGCTTAATAAACCCTTAAGCTAGATAATCTAAAGGCGGAAAGCAGAGCCTAATGGCTTCATCCGTATATCAAAATCCATCCTAGGGTCTCATACCCTCAAACAACTTGAAGAGTTATGAGTAAACAAAACATTTAGGCACCCGTGGTACCTGTACGCAGAGGAGATGACAAGAATCATTAACTGAAGTCGTAATGGTCGAAGGGAGTGCCATGCAAAGATAAAGATGCAAGATTTGTGCAATTTACCTGAGATTACAGGAAACAATAACTAGGATTAGGGTTGTTAAGTAGAAAACCGGAGAAAAATGTAAATAAACCTGCAAATATGTGATCATTATAAACTCGAAATCCATTTTCGAGAGAAAATCACCTTGCAACAAATGTAGAGAGCCGATGTTGAAATACTGGAAAGCAAGAAAGACAAGGTGGGTAAGTCTGGAGGGACTTCACATTATCAAACTGTAAATAAAAAGAGATTAACTTGCCCAATCATTACCTTGAAGGGCTTCAAGAGCAACTTGTAGACGTCGAGCTGAGGAACCTGACTGAACATCCTCGTAATTCCCTGTGGAGAAAATGGTCGAGGACAAACAAGGGGTCACTGTGGGAGAATATAAACGAGTTTGGCATTTAACTAAATAATGGGTCAAGCATAACAGGCTCTAACAAGTGTTATTGGCAATGCACAAAAATAAAACGAACCTAAAACGCAAATTAACTCGCTTAGCAGAGGTTTAATGGACCTCCTTTAACATATACCTGTGCATCATTGAATAACCTGGAGAATCAACCAAGACTGCAGAGCAAGGGAGTCAGGGCAGCGCCGATTTCCAGAACAACAGAGTTTGGAGCACTCCACAGTTCCGCAGAGGTCAGGAATGAAAGTAGTTAGGGTTGAGGGGCAGGTCAATACCCTAACCTCTCCCAAAGTTGCATCATAGTAGTAGATCAAGCGAGTAGGTAAATCCATGGTGGATATCCAAGCAGATGTCAAACAATAATCAATGTAATCAATCACCAAATTAAATCCTTGCAGATATTTGGTCGAGTACAGACTCATAATGTCAAAATTAACCAAGCGAATATCCAGCCTTACAATCACAATCAAATCCCTTAAGTACATATATTGTGTTATGGTTAACGGGTGGTCTAGCCTGTTGAGATTCAACAAGATGATGAGCTTAGTGAAAAGAGTTGCCTTCACTAAGTGGGCACACTGGCTATTTTTGGCGCAAGTCTATTTTTACACTATGTCTATTTTTAGACATGGTGATCATATTTCAGAAGTTGCAGGATGCTATTTTTGGATGGTTGATCAAGTTGGAAAAATAGATGAAATTCTATTTTTATAATATTGGGCAAAGTCTATTTATAGATCGTCGATCTAAAAATAGATGCATGTCGATTATTATTAGCTCTTAATAATAATCAGACACTAAACAACAACTTATTCTCTTGGAGCACTTCAGTTCAGTGCACAGATGTGGCACATCAGTGGATTGAGGGAATTACGCAATTCCCAAGGGTTTACTAGAGCTAATGCATGGAGGACTCAGTTAGAATTCCTTGCTAAGAAGAAGTAATATCAGCTTGGAAGAAGTAGTTATGGAGCATGAAGAACTCAAGTAGACCTACGTTGTCTGAGACAATCTGGCCCAACTAATCGATTTGTATTTAAGAGTGGAGTGAATTAATTAGTTAATTAATTCACAAATAATAACTCATTAATCAACTAAACAATACAACAGTTAACTATAGTCCATGGCATTTTTAGTGGAGACCCAGTGGAGAGGTAGGTGAAAGGGCAAGATGGACTATCTGTTGTGACTATGGTGATGCATTGATCGCATCACACACACATTGGAGTTGCCAATGAGGATTACGCAACAAGGAAAGAGTAATTCAAATTCATTCAGCTATTCTTCAAATAAGATCATGCGTAAAGGGAGGCAAGTTAAAGGTGAGGCAAAGATTGGTGCATGGATTTGCAAGATTAGGCCTGATTAGTGTATGACGATTGTATTGTACTGAGAGCTTGTGATAAGCTTTGTATGCTTGTATGAGATTGTCATATGATCTCCATGTTACATAATATATAGTTGGGGTTTTCAGCTTCAGGCTTTCCCGTTAAAAACTGTGTTATGTGCGATTGATTATTTTTGTTTATGCTTCACATGTGTGTGCAATTAATTTTTCCGCAAAAGATTAACAAGTGGAATAGATTCAGTATCTTGCATAAAGTTAAATAGTGTGAGATCAGGTGGATCTTGGACATATGCATGTTTAGTGCATATAATTTCTACATGGTATCAGAGCATTGTTGATTGAAGATTGCAATTGTGAAGTGAGTTTGTGCTGGTGGACAATTCGAATTTGCTACAGAAGATTCTTGGTGCAGAAATCGAGTATACATTGAAATGTCTTTCAACAGGTTGAGATTGGAGTATGCCCTTGATGGGAGCTCGAATTACATAGCTTGGAAGGATAGAGAAGCGGTGGCCGGAGGATAATGGGTTGAAGGAGTTCATCGATAGCGATAAATTCAAGCCTAGACTGTTATGTGTTGCATACTGAAGGGTGGGATAAAATAACATGTTAAAGACGAAAGGCATCATTGGAAGATGTGAAGGACCATATTATGTCCAGCCTTCACGGGAAAGCCACTCCATTCTTAATGTGGAAGGCTTTGACAAATTTGTTCCAAAGCAGAAGTGACCAGAGGAAGTTGGCGCTTAAAGACAAGCTCAGAAAAATAAAAATGGAGAAAGGCGATAGTATTCCAAAATACCTCACGAAGTTTGTCCACTGCAAGGATGAACTGGGAAGTGTGGGGGTTACTATTCATGATGAAGAATTGGTGAGATTGGATCTCCTTGGGCTTCTGAAGAGTTGGCATAGCTACGAAGACTCTGTCAATGGACGGGAGAAACTTCCAGGATGGGAGCGACTTTGGTCGGATCTTGTGTAGGAGGAGATAAGGCGGGGTACCAGGGATGGATCTTCATCGAAGAATGAAGATGAAGAGAATTGCACTTTGGCTGCCAAAGCAAGGAAAGGGAAGGGAAAGAAACATCCTTCAAAATCCGATGCTAAAGGCAAGAAGCAGGATTTGTCCAAAGTGAAGTGTTTTCACTGTCACGAACATGGACATTTCGCCACTAACTGTCCACGGAAGAAGAAGAATAAGAAGGCTGCTGGATCTGCAGCTGGAGAGGCCTTAGCCTTGCAATTTGAGCTTGATTTATCCTTGATCACTTGCTTGGTTTCAAGCTGGATGGGATCGGTGTGGTATCTTGATAGTGGTGCGTCTTTCCATATGATGGGAGACAAAGAGTTGTTTAGTGACTTGGAGGAGAAGGACCTCCAGATGCATATAGAGATGAGCGACGATGGTTGGTACAGTGCGACTGGCATTGGGACCATTACCTTTGAGAGGGAGTCCAGTAATCCATTCTTGTTGAAGAATGTTATGCATGTTCCAGGTCTGAAGAAGAACTTGGTCTCAGTCGCAATGTTGGAAGACAAGGGTTATGATGTTGTTTTCAGTGAGGGAAAATCCTTCCTTCGACATAAAAAAACGGGTCAAACCAAGAAGATAGGGGTTTGAATTAAGAATCTCTACAAGCTGGAGGTAGATTGCTGTGCTGCAATGATGGGCAAAGTAAAGTAATTGGTGATCCGAGATGAGGGTGAAATATGGTATAGGAGATTGGGCCATCTTCACCATGGCGCTTTGAAAATTTCAAGAAGAAATTTTCTGACTTCCCAAGGGTACTTCGCGGCAAAATGATCAAATAAAGGGATGTACTATGGGTAAGTTTGTGAAGACCACCTTTCATGAGAAGGAGAATCGTGCTTCGATGATCCTGGAGAGAATTCACACAGATGTGTGTGGACCTTTCTCAGTTGCTTCAATAGAAAAACACAGGTATTATGTTATATTTTTTGATGAATATTCTCGTAGATGTTGGATCTTCTTCATGCATAAGAAGAGTGAAACGTTCTCAAAGTTTTGTGAGTTCAAGGCATTGGTGGAGAAGGAGTCGGGGAAGCAAGTGAAAGCTCTACGGAGCGATAATGGTGGTGAATAAATCTTGGGTGAATTCAAAGACTTCTGTAGAAAAGAAGGAATTCTAAGAGAACTCATAGCACCTCATAACCCATAGAAGAATGGGGTCGTGGAGAGAAAAAACAGAACGATCGTGGGTGTTGCACGAGCGATGTTGCATGACCAAGGCCTACCGATGCACTTGTGGGCGGAAGCATGCAACACTGCGGTTTATGTGAAAAACCATTATCCTCATAGAGTACTTGGCATGAGTACACCCGAAGAAGATTTTACTAGTAAGAAGCCTGATATTTCTCATTTGAAGATTTTTGGCTCACCTGTTTACATCATGTGACAAAGGACGCCAGGAAGAAGCTAGAGCCGACTGTAGAAGTTGGGATATTTGTGGGGTACATAGAAATACCCCATAATTATTGTGTGTATTTTCCAAACAGTCAAATGACTGTGGTGCGACGAGATATAAAATTCAATGAGGTGAAATCCATGAATTTGTAGCTTGAGAGGGAGTTACACTTGCATGGAGAGGAGGAACTTCTTGTTCCCAAACATGAGCCTCTAGATGTGGATCAGCCATAGGAGGAGATTCATGGAGTGGAGGAGTCCACTCATGCATAACCAAACATCATACAAGGCAGAAAGCGTACCTCAGAAGCTTTAAGAGATCGAAGTTTGACAAGTGGGGCACGTAATATAGAGTTCCTACATCACAAATGCTGCACAGAGATTACCTAACCGGGATGACGGATACATGGCTCTTATGAGCAAGTGTATCAAGAGAGAGCCATCTTCTTTCGATGAAGCAGTAGGAGCCCACATGGGTGGGGATACATGGGCAGGAGGGAGAAGGATCTATCATAGAAACAACACTTGGGAGATTGTTCCAAGGCCGGTGGGAAAATTAGTTGCAGGATCAAGATGGATCTACAAGGTAAAGCAAGTTGTCGATGGGAGTGTCGAGAAGTATAAGGCAAGATTTGTTGCCCAGGGCTTCTCACAGATCGAGGGGATCGACTATGAAGAAACCTTTGCACTTGTCGCAAGGTATTCTTCCATACGGACCATCCTTTCTCTCTCAGCGCAGATGGGCTGGCACATTCATCAGATGGATGTGAAGACTGCGTTCCTCAATGGATTCATTGAGGAGGAGGTGTACATAAAGCAGCCTAAAGTATTTGAAATCTTCAGCAGCGAGTCGCATGTGTGCAAGCTCAAAAGAGCGTTGTATGGGCTGAAACAAGCACCTCGTGCTTGGTACACATGGATAGATAGTTATTTCATCGGACTTAGATTCACCAAGAGTGAGGTGGATCCGAACCTATACTAGATTGTGGTGGAGGGTAAGTTGCTGCTCATTTTACTTTATGTAGATGATTTGATACTAACAGGTGATGAATTATTGATACACTCATGCAAGGCAGATCTTGCAAAGGAGTTTGAGATGGACTTGGGCCTCCTTCATTATTTCCTGGGATTGGAAATTTGGCAGCGGAAGGGTGGACTGTTTGTGTCTCAAGGAAAATATGCCTAGGAGATAATGTGGAGAAGTTTCACATGCAAGGCCGCAAGCCTATCGACACTCCTCTTCCAAGAAATTGGAGGAAAGAGGATGCTACATCGGCAGAGGTAGTGGATGCCATTGTTTCTCGATAGTTGGTGGGTTTGCTCAAGTATTTAGTTAATACAAGACCAGACATATCCTATGCCGTGAACCAGCTTTCACAAGCGATGATTAAGCCTACCAAGCTCTTTTGGAAGGCGGGCAAGCATGTTTTGAGATATCTTAGGGGCACATCTGAGTATGGTTTATGGTACAGATAGACGGATGAGGTGATGTTGCATGGCTTCACAGATGCAGATTGGCCAGGCAGCCCAACAGACAGAAAGAGCACATCAGGAGGGGTTTTCAGTATCGGATTTACGACATTTTATTGGTACAGCAGGAAACAAATATCCTTGGCACTCAGTTCAGCGGAAGCAGAATACATGGCAGCAAGTTAAGCTGCATTTGAGGCTATCTGGATGAGGAAGATCCTGGTTAGTTTTCTCAATTCACATTTAGATCCTACAGTGATACATTGTGATAATTAGAGTTGCATTAAACTCTTGGTTAATCCTGTGTTTCATGATAATCTAAACATATATTTGCATCCGTATCATCATATCGAGGATTTCTATAAATAAAGATCATGTTGTTTAAGTAATATTTTCCTACTTCTGAGGATCGTAGATGAATATCTACGAAGGTGCTCACTAGGAGAAAATTCGAATACCATAGAGGCAGGATCGGGGTGAAGGATAATCCCTATCTTGTTGAGAGGGATTTTTGAGATTCAACAAGATGATGAGCTTAGTGAAAAGAGTCGCCTTCACTAAGTGGGGTCGTAGGCTATTTTGGCGCAAGTCTATTTATAGACATGGTGATCATATTTCAGAAGTTGCAGGATACTATTTGTGGATGGTTGATAAAGTTGGAAAAATAGATGAAATTCTATTTTTAGAATATTGGGCGAAGTCTATTTATAGATCGTCAATCTAAAAATAGATGCATGTCGATTATTATTAGCTCTTAATAATAATCAGACACTAAACAACAACTTATTCTCTTGGAGCACTTCAGTTCAGTGCACAAATGTGGCACATCAGTGGAATGAGGGAATTACGCAATTCCCAAGGGTTTACTGGAGCTAATGCATGGAGGACTCAGTTAGAGCTCAAGTGGCAGAGTTATGACACAGTTGGAAGAAGTAGTTATGGAGTCGTATTTAGTTTAACTCAGTTAAACTCAGTTGAGCTAGTTGTATCTAGTCTAACTGATTGATACACTAGTGAGAGTGGAGTGAATTAATTAGTTAATTAATTCACAAATAATAACTCATTAATCAACTAAACAATACAGCAGTTAACTACAGTGCATGGAAGCTTCAGTGGAGACCCAATGGAGAGGTAGGTGAAAGGGCAATATAGACTATCTGTTGTGACTATAGTGATGCATTGATTGCACAACACACACATTGGAGTTTCCAATGAGGATTGCGCAGTCAAGGAAATAGTAATTCGAATTCATTCAGAGCTATTCTTCAGCAAGGATTGCGCAGTGGAGGCAAGCTAGCATGAGGCAAAGATTGGTGCATGGATTTGCAAGATTGGTCCTGATTAGTGTATGACAATTGTACTGTATTGAGAGCTTGATAAGCTTTGTATGAGGATTTTCATATGATTCCATGATACATAATATATAGTTGGGGTTTTCAGCTTCAGGCTTTCCCGGTTAAAAACTATGTTATGTGCGATTGATTATTTTTGTTTATGCTTCACATGTGTGTGCAATTAATTTTTCCACAAAATATTAACAAGTGGAATTGATTCAGTATTTTGCATAAAGTTAAATAGTGTGAGATCAGGTGAATCAAGGACATGTGCATGCTTAGTGCATATAATTTCTACATAGCCTATCAAGTGGATTAAGCCACGTTAGCGCAGGGGTTCATAACGTGTGGTAGCACGTATGTAACATTTGTATTATATGTTTGTCGCACAATACATTATATGAAATTAACATGGTTTCGTTGAACAGTATGTTTCATATTCTTAACATGACCTCGAAAGTTATAGCAGAAGGTTTATAAATTTCACGTATATATATATATATATTGTTAATGATGGTATAGTAGGTCTTTGTAGTATTAAAAAGAGATGCATTGTAATGTTATCTCTCATTGGAATATATATATGTATAAAGAGAAGAATGGTAATGATAGTGGTAAATTAGTAAAGATGGTAAATAACTATATATATATATCAAGAGAAGAATGGTAATGCTAGTGGTAAATTAGTAAAGATGGTAAATAACTTAGAGTTTAAAAAAAAAATTATGTAAATGGTTGTTACATAAATTTAAATTTTTTTAATTATAATTATTATTATTATAAAATTAATTTGTGGTTTAAGAAATTGTAATTGGTATTAATAATAATAATATTATTATTATTATTATTTTAGTTGTGATTATCATTCCTTCTCTATTACCACTAGCATAGATCTATTTTAACTTCAAATCTACTAAACTTAATGAGAGATCAAAGGACAAGTCTATCGGAGGTGGAGGAATTGTTGGGACGGTCAAAAATGACCAAAATCTAGGCAAAAAAAAATCAAAAATTTTAGCATTAGCAATGTTTGAATCATATTTTTGATGGTGGAAATGGATTCAGCGCCATCAAAAACCTCTATGGCACCCAAAATCTTGTAGTTTGACAACTGTAACCTGGATTTACAAAAATTCCTGCCGGATTTTATTAAAATATTGCCATAATTTCCATAATTTTCAAGGCAAAAAAGCAGGCTAGTTAGTTTACGGGGAGATGAAATCTTTCAAGATGCATACCTCTTTTAAAGTGCAAAACTTGAAAAAAAATTTGCACCTAGAGAGATTTGATATATATAAACCTTAATAATACATAGAGTTACATATATATGCAACATTTTTTTATATGGTTTATAATTTTTTAATTTAATTGTTTTAATGTGATATGCATAACATTAATGACATAGATAGATAAAGAGGGATAGATATATAACTTAAAAAATAAATATATTGTAAATATTGAATTTTCATATGTTTATTAATTAAATTTAATAAATTTAAATATGAAGTTCACATATATATGCCCAAAACCTCTAAAAACAAAATACCTTAAAAAAAAATGAAGCCCAAAAAACATCCAAAAAATGTATCACATACCTCCAAGAAATGTCCTTTGAATGTACCTCCAAGAAAAGTCCTTAAACCCAAAACAATATTTTGCAAAAATTTCCTTTGAATGTACCTCCAAGAAAATTCATTAAAGCCAAAACAATCCTTTGCAAAATGTCCTTTGAATGTACCTCCAAGAAAACTCCTTAAACCCAAAACAATTCTTTTCAAAATTAGACCTTTGCAAAATCATACCAAATAGAAGTAAAATTATAACTTTTACTTCTAATTATAAATTTATTAAGTTTATATATGTTTATTAATATATGTTTTCAAATTCCCGGATGCAGGTGTTTAATGGTAGGGGTAAGTTGGTTCGTTTGTGGACTGGCAAGTGGCTTGGCCACATGGCCACCCACATTCCCATCACGCCTGCACTTAATCGAGCGACCGCCACTCTTAAATGTGACTTAATGCAGCTCGCTAGTCGATGTTTCACTGTTATGTTTTGGCTCCTCATTATGGCTTCCTCCGAAAGTTTTCCTTCTGCTCCGATTCCTTTGAGTTAAAATTGTTGCCCTGTTGTCGCGGAGTCGAGCTCGTGCACGACAACAGGGAGACGTTGTTAGTTACTGTGCTGCATAGAGCTGGTGTCTGGCGTCCATTTTTCGCAGAGTGTGCTCTGCAGCCTGCGTTCTGAGCCGCTGGTTAATGAGTCCTCTGCCCACACTGAGGACCCCTCGAGTCTGCGCTTTGAGCCTCTGGTTACTGAGTTCTCCGCCCCCATTGCGCACCATTTCTCTGAGTCTGTACCGCTTATGCATTCCATCTTAGCTAGGGTGAATATGCCCCGTTTACGCCAGAGGATGCGTTGCCGCAGAGGTAGTAGCAAAGGCAAAATTTCTACCCAACCGTCTTCACCCTCGTCTCTCTCTGACTCATCCTCCCCCTCGTCTTTACAATGCCCTGGTCACTACCCTGCTACGCATAGTGGTCGGGGGAAGGCTCGCACAGTGAGCGCTCGACTGACTCAGTCCGACGATGTTACCCCCCAGTTGCAGGTTAACTTAACCTCTCCCAAGCAACCCCGTCAATCAGCCCAATTTCTCTTCCATTTTTCCCTTAACCATCCATGTATTATTGCGACCATCACTGTGGCGTTTACAAAGGAGCCTCCCAGCGCTGAAGGATTCACCCACATTGCGAAGAAGACGAAATTTTTGGCTCGCAAAAAAGGTAGTCCTGGCACTATTCGAGGCAAAACTACGAATAATGGAATCAGCGATGAACAGGACAACACCAAAATCGGTCGCCTCAACACAGGCAAGAACAAGGAGGACAACAACGATGACAAGCAGGATACGAGGGATGACATCGAAGCTTACAGGTGCCTAATAGTCGAAGAACCTCCCCCTTCTCCTCATGACACCTAGCATGTCTAGTTTAATCAGATTTCTGGTTCCCGGCTCCCAATCCTATGTGTCTACTTCTGTGTTTTTGTGTAATGTTGTTAGTTCAGATGTTATTTCAAAAATTGCTTCTCTCTGGTATAATAGGCTGGTTTCCCCTGCGAGGGCAGCAACTACTTTTTGGACTGGACTGGTTTCCCTCACATGGGCAGTCAATTTCATGTTTTTTATGTTGAATTATGCCATAAAATCAAGCTAACACTGCAAAGGTCGGTGCCTCCATGTACTATTTTGTTACAGTAATAGAATTTAGACTAATTTATAAATATATATATAATTTTATTAATAGAAATAATTTACAATATAATAAATTGAATCAATTAGATATATTTTTATTTTTTATTATTTTCTTAATTCAATTGATATTGTGTTTTATTATGATTATTTTTTTATCTAAAGCTTCTTTTTTTTAATACTACATCTCCTTTACAGGGATGTAGAATACATCGTGGCACAACAAGTTTGAGCCATAGGCATCCAACAAAAAAAGATTAAATTCATGTCACATTATTTAAGTTGTTACACCAAATTTTGGTCATCTAACATGTTACTATTATATGGACTAAAGTACACCATGTAAGACTAATTTTACCATAATAAAATTGCTTTCACTATGAGAAATAATTTAATAACCCATATTTTATTAAGTTATTTCTCGTCTAAACAGGAAACCCCATGAGGAATAATTAAATAAATTCTTATTTGTATGATTTTCCTCTAGGGATAATTAACTAAACCATTGTTTAATTAATATTCCTAGTCATATTTCACTCAAAACAGGAAAATTAATTAGATAAATCATTATTTTTCTTATTATTTTCTAGGAATAATTCTTTAAATCATTATTTTATAATATTCCTTGATAAATTTGACTATATCATTTATAAATAATTGAGTAAATCATTATTTATTTAATTATTCTTTAATCACATTCTTGAAATAATAAATAAATCATTTATTTATTTATTATTTCTAAATAAAGAGATTTGACCAAGTTTAAATTCCTTTTCCCTCCACCAAAAATAATAAAATATTCCATGTAAGTTGGACCTAGATTTGGTTAATAATATTTTAATTATGCACCAATATCTAGACTAACTCAATATTTTCTTATAAATAGAAGGGTTTTCCATTCATTCACTACCTTTTGTTGCCTTGAGATCACCTTTTGATCTATACTTTTGGTCTGACTTTGATCCTCCGTAATTGTCATATTTTTCTACTTTTGCTTGTGAATTCCCATTGAGTTCCATTTTTGTCTGGGTTTTCTGCACCATCAAGAGAGAGAGATCTTGGTTCTGAAGCACTGAGGACATACAAGAACCCATCCCATTGAGGGGGACTGGTATCACCTTTCTATGTTTCTTGTCTTGTCCATTGGATGTATGGAACAAACTCTTGCTTATTTTTGTTGTTTAATGTCTTTAACTGCATAGATTTGGATTTTGTAGCATTTATTATGATCACCTACTGCAGATCTAAGGAAATTGACAACACATTTGATGTTAGGGTTGTTTTTTATGCATAGCTAAAGTGAGATTTTTTCGTACGCTTGCGTTTAGAATTCACACTAACAACTAGCGACTCCACAAGGGTTTTTAATTACGACCGCTATCATTTTTCAGATCTCTGCATGACCAGTGGCTTCAGCCCCTAGGGTTTTTCCTTAGCTTCTTATTTTTCATTCCTTGATGTTTCTTTTTTAACCCTAAAACAATAAAAATTCTAACTTCTATGTGTTTATGGGCCTTTTGCGCAGGTAACAGGTATCAGCTGCAACAGAGACGACACTTTTTTCTGAAACCTGCTCCTGAGACAGCCGGAAGTGCAGGTCACTTTTTTTGGCTCAAAACCTGCAACCTCGGCTCTCAGGTAGCAGATAACTACCCAAAAACTACGACCTCGACGGAAAACAGGTCAGAACCTGCGCCCTATACTTTTTTGCAGGATTTTTTCTGTGATTTTTAGGGTTTGTCTAGGCTATTGTTCAGGGTTGTTTGACCTTCGTATTTACCCATATTAGACCTGTACTTGCTTAGTTTTACTCATCGAGGTAGGAACCAAGCCCCTTAGGGCTTCAGTACACTTTCACCATTTTAGGAGGAGTTTAGCTGAAGCAGGTCTTCTGATATTTCAGTGTTTTTCAGCCATTTTTCAGATCTGAACTTGCACTTTTAGATCCATTTCAGATCGGTTATTTTTCCATCCAAAACACCTATTTTCAGTTTTGTTTGGTCCTCCTTTAGGGTCCCCTCTGTTTCCCTTTAGGTTGTATCCTTTCGCCACCTATTTTTTAGCATTTTTCCCTCTGGTTTCTTGATGTTTTATGCACCTCTTTCCAGCAGATCTGACCTTTAGATCCCTGTCCCTCTTCACCTTAGATCCATTGGCCATTTTATGTGTTTTGACTATATTTTGCCCACCCATAGACTAGCTGTTGGGAAGCCCTCCATTTTGGGTTTAAATTTATGCATCTTTAGCTATTTATTTTACCGTTGCTTTCAGTTTCCTTTACTGTCTCTTTTAGATTTTATGTACAGTTATACAACATATTTTTTCTTTTTTTCTCTACACATGTCTGGGCTTAATTAAAATTAACACACTTATCTCACACACACACACACCTAAAGCAAAGAGCGCCTGGTTTACACCGCTAGGCCAAGACTTAAACATTGTAATCAATTGATCTGCACCTCCCTGCCCTTGTTTACCTCTCTTCATTATTGGGTTCCGTGTCTCTTTTCCATAATTGTGCCCCCAAGGCATTTATCCCAGAGACTCCAAAGCCTTCATCCTCAATTTTCGTTAGGAAGAATTACCCCACCGCGTAGGGTTCCAGTTCGTCCTCCACCGAGTTCCCATTCCGACTCTAATTCTGGTTCATCGGGTTCCCCTTCGGTTCCGATTCTCCTCCACCTTTCACCTTCATCATGTCTAGTGCAAGACCTACCTCTGGTGGTGGCCCCAGCTTTAATGTTGGAACCGCTACTAGTGGAGCCGCAACATGAACGATTCCGGCTACTCCCTTGCTTCCTTATATGGCAGACCTAAGCCTTCCTGATTTCAACTAGTTGATTAATGACCCCATACACCATGATCCAGGTTGGCTTGTTATGCCAACCAATCTTCCTTCAGACATCCCTAAGTCTTAAGTAATTTTTGGAGAGGATCCTACCAACCATGTTCGTTCTTTCCACATGTGGTGTTCATCCAACTCTATCACTGATGACTCTGTCCGTCTTCGTTTATTCCAACGTACGCTTACTAGAGAAGCTTCCAAGTGATATGTTGACAAGGCCACTACCTCTCATACTCTTTTGCGACTCTTGCAAAGGCGTTTCTTTCCTACTTCCAACTTCCCCTTCACTATGACACCGGTACCAAAACTTTTGACCTCTTTCCGTAAAGCTTCTGTCACCCGCCTATCTGACCATGTTCAAGAATGGCGCAAAAGGAAGAGCCTATGTCAAGCCCTTGTTTCTAAAGACTGTGTCTACATGGACTAGTTTCTCAGATCCCTTTTTCCCTCTATTGGTGAAGATGTCGCATCTCACTTTCCTCAGATTGAGGAAGAAGCCCTCCAAATTGCGTTGAAATATGACTTGATCTAAGCGCAATCTGGTTATGTTTATACCGTCTTACCTGATCTCCCTAGACCTAGTGGTGCCAACGCACCAGGGGAATCTCACGCTGCCGACAGTATCGTTGGATCCCTTTCACATCCGTACACTCATCCTCCTATGGGTTACGATTTCCCTCAGGGAGGGGCCAGCTCCTCTAGCACTTTTCCCCCTCCCAACAACATGTATCCAGGACACAGCATGCCTCACGCCTTTGCCCAACTGCATCCTCTGATGCCAGGGTTTGCTTTTGCCCAACCTATCTACCCTAATGCTGCTCAACCTCCTTACTATATGTATCTGTAGCCCAGTGCTCCAGCTCCTCCAGCAGAAGCACCTCTACCTCCCATGCCTTCTCAAGCTCAACAGCAGCAACCACTTCCCCCTCAGGGCCAGGTGCATGTGCAACAGAGTGTGACTAATCCTCCCACTTCCAAAAAGAAGAGGAAAGGAAACCAGAACCAACCCACTCTAGGTAATCCAGGAAACAATCCCCAAGGGACTACATCTAACACTGCAACCGAGCAACAGGGTGCTCAGCCCAAGTAGGACAGGCCTCTTCGCACGAATAAGCCTTGTTCTTATTGTGGTGTCCATGGTCACTATACCCATGATTGTCCCATTTTACCTTAAATGTGTCAAATGTAGGAAGCTCAAGCAACATCTCAAGGACAGCAAGCCTCTTCTTCGGCTCCTCCTAATGTTGCGCCTATCCAGTCGGTTGTGTTTACCAATCGCTTCCCCCAGCAAGGATATGTGGTTGACCAACCCCCTAAAGGTCAAGAGACCGCTCAACCTCCTCCATCTAGTACCTCTGATTACCAGATCCTAATGATGAACTTTGAACAGGCCAATACCGCTCATCTCAACCTTCAGACTCGGTCACGCCAGTACACCAAGCCTCCTACTATGTCTGCAACCAATCCTCGTCTTCAGGTCCCACAGAGCCAATTTCGAAACCTAATGGTCCTTTACAGATCCCTCAGCCTAAGGCAGAGGTACATACCAAGATCCCCAAGGGAACGTTACGTCGAAACGTTTCTTCCAGTAAAGCCTCCCACACCTACAGTATAGTAGATGACTTGGAACAATCCCCTACCGCCATGTCAATGCTGGAAGTCCTCCAGTCGTTCCCTTCACAACGAAAATATCTACTAACTACTACAGGCATTGTGGATTCTTTAAATGATCATCTGATTATCTTCAATGTTGACAAGTCAAGGCACCCACCCCTTCCTACATCTGTCACCTTCCAAATACCTGTCAAGATCCGGAATGCCAACGTCTCCCGATGTATCATTGATGAGGGGGCATCCACCTGCGTAATGTCCGCTTCCATTTGGAAAAATCTCGGATCCCCTGAGTTAGCCCCTTCCACTATCACCCTTCGTGCATGGGATGGCCACTCTTCCTAGCCCCTTAGCATGTTTTGCAATTTTCCTATTACTCTTGCGGGAAAAATTATTTGTGTTGACGTCGAAGTCATTGATGCCCCCTTAGACTACAACATTCTATTGGGTCATAGCTACACTTATGTGATTTTTGCTGTCCCATCTGCATTTCACCGTAATATGTGCTTTCCTCACAATGGAAAGATCATCACTATAGATCAGCTGACATATTACAAACTGAAGTCTCAGAACTCTCCAGAGTCCATTATTTCTTCGATGCCTAATAAAAAAATAGTTGAACCTATGACTAGTGTCTCACCTGGAGTCTATAAATATTCCTCCTAGCTTGGTTCATTCCATGGTCTCCTCCCTCTTATCTCTGACCCTATCTCTTCAAATGTTTGCATGATGCAATCGTCTCAGTCCGACCTCAAACGGTCTGGTTCGACTAGTCAGAAGCCTCGCCCTTTGCAACTTGCTCCTAGTACTTCAACTCAGCCTTCAGGACCTCCTCCCCAAGGCCCTTCATTTTTAGCTAGTTTCCATGATGCTATATTTCCTCCTGGAACGGTTCCCCCTAGCCTTAACCATCTGGGAGTTGTTCCGCCTGGACATTACCCCTCTGGTTAGATATCGTTTCTTACTCCCCATTCTGGAGTATTTTCGATACCTATTATGTCTACCTTGAATCTTCCCAACATGACCCTGGGGATCCCATTCTGGTACATTAATCCCCCAGCCAATACCCTACCTGGTCAGCTCAAACCTTACACTGCTTTGACCCCAGTCCAACTGGTTGCCATGACCCCTCCCTTTGCTTATGTGCCTCAGCCACCTCAACGGGAACCTACTCCTATTGTGAAAGCCTCAGGTGAGGGGGAAAAGCCCGCAAAAAGGCACTTAAGGACAAGGCTGCCTAGACAACACCTGCTCCTCCTAAGCCTCCAAAGCGTACACCTCCGTGTGATTTGTGTGATGTTGTCAGTCATGCCACCCATAATTGTCCTGAATTGTATCGTATCAAACCCATGGTCAATGTCGTGTTTCCTGAGTCTGATGTCCCATAAGTCCATGTTACTATACCAACTTCAGCCAAGAAACTCAAGATTGTGCACACAGATCACCCTTGTGCTTTGTGTGATCTCCATAGCCACTATACTCACCTCTTTCCCCGCCTCACAGATTAACGCACCTCCTTGGAAGTGGTTCACCAATACGAGGCCGAGCGCAACAAGTCCGCCTCTCCCTTACTTGCACGTTATGTTTTTGAAAAACCAGAAGACGCATCCACTCCCATTGACATGCCCCCTCTCGATGTCGAGATGACAGATCCTTCAGCCACTATCCTCTACCTGTCATCATCTATGAGATCCACGGTGGAAGACCCCTCTAGGGCATCCCCTTCTGTTTCACCTAACCTCCCTTGAGAGATCACCTTGGGCTCAACATCGGTAGATCCTTCATCTACTTGTTCTTTCATCGCCCTCTGTGACGATGTGCATGTGAACCTCTCTTCTCATGATGATGATTCAGGTAGCTTCGCCACATCATGTGGTCATCCTTCCACCATTCACCTCATCTTCTATTGTGATGACGACATTATGGAAGCATTTTCCACCCCTGACTTTATCTATCCATCCCATAAGAAAAATAGCACCATCCATGTCTATGGTGACTTTCGCAACCTGAGCACAAGCTGCCCTCAAAGTAGTTCCCCCACACCATCCACTATTCAGTGTGCGGGGGGTAGAAATTCTACCCATAGCATTCCCCCTAGAAGTGCTTGTTTGATTTATGCCTTGGGTTCAGGTTTCCAACATTTTTCATCATCCTCTCATATGTTGTCTTGTGGCACCTTTCAAATAGATCCCCCATCCACACCGTATATCGGCTATGTCGATGGTGTAAGTCGCTACTCCCAAAATCTAGCCTCGGCAGCTTGGGCCATTTTCAACCCCTTGCATTCGCTTGTCCCCTCTAACAGCATATGCATTGGTACTGCCACCAATAACCAGGCCGAATATGATGCAGTGATATGTTTGTTAGCTGATGCCCTTGACCGTCGCATCCTTCACCTTCATGTTCGTTTAGATTCTTTGCTTCTTTTCATGCAATTGAATGGTGTTTATCGTGTGCATAATCCTATCCTTTTTAGAAGATATTTACGAGTGAAGCTCTTAATGCGTGAATTTGAAATCATTACATTCAGTCATGTACCTAGAGCCTAGAATCACTATGTAGATAGCATTGCAAACAATATTCTAGATTGGCATTTATCACAAAACACTAACCATAAATCATAAAATGATGCATATCCATAATATGTGTTGTTCAATATACAATGTTTTGGAGTCCATTGACTCTGATACATGTGGCATGCTCATAGCATGTTACAAAAACCAAAATTGGAGCACCTCATGCCCCTACATCTAATAATTATCTGGAGGGTCACAGGCCAATGGCTCGGCTCCTGCAGCCTGTAGATCATGCGTCCCTTGTCCGGCCATCGCCATGCGCCGCATGACTCCTCGCCACTCTGAGGGTAGACCAATACATGGCACCATGTAATGGTCATCAAGGTCCTGCCAACCGCGCTCAGAAACTCTGGCCATTAGCTTCTCACATCTACGGCGGATATCCTTCAAGAGGACCACTGCATCCGCATTTTGCGTTCCCCTCGATCCACTAGGTCCTGTAGCTTCTGACACTGCGGTCCGTCCCATATACCTGGCTAGTTTCACCGGTGCTATATTTTCATCTCAAAACTAAAATAATCAGTACCATATACAATATTCTAAAACTTTAACATGCACCATAAAAGATAAACAACTTTTCACTTACCGTCTGGCCCCCATGCTCGACCTGGCGGAAGAGGCAAGTCTGGGTCCCCATGATAGTTCATCCCACTATAGGGATAGTCGTCTATGTATAATGGCATCCGATCCCAATGCACTAAAAACTCGGGTCGGAACACACGTCCGACTAACCCACCTCCTCCTCTACACAGCAGCTGCCCCCAATAGCGCATCCTGGGCTCTCGGGGGGCCCCATCCTAGATCTGTATACGAGGATGAAGTGTCGGAATATTTTCAAAGAAGAGCGAGAAAAGCACTGTGCCATATGCATATTCATGGTTCACCTACCACTTACACATCGACAGATGTCGTTTCAACGACAACAGCATCATTTGGGCCCACCCATAGTAGGTCCCACTCAATACTCCCTCAACCGACATCATCTTCCCTCCAGTGATGTGATGGAGCGCCTGGTTTCCTAGGATCTGCATCACCGCTGCGACCACAGCACGAGTCTCTAGCCTCTCTAGATCTCCGATCAGTATCTGCATGCCTTTCACATGGACACTTGGTCGACAGTGGCGCTCTACAAATTCCATAATGTTCCGCCCTCGCAGTAACACTGGTTGTGTGTTTCCCACCATCCCCGGTGGCTGGAGACCGGTCAAAAAATATATATCTTGAACTTTCATCTCGATCCGGTGCCCCTGCACTATAAAGATCTCATGATCCGGGTCCCAATAGCTGACTATTTGGGCCAACAAGGGCTCTACTGCCCTCATGAATGGGTTCTCCACAAATTTAAGGACCCCAAACCTGGCCAATGCAGCACGGACTGCAGGATCCCCTCAGATCTCATAACGTAATGTATCCAGGTATCTCTCTCTCCATTTGATCCTCAACTCTACCATACCTACACAAAACCATCATGTTTGTCAGCATACATAAAGGAAAGACTGTCTCATAACCATAAATCCCAGCTCTCAGCCAAAAAACAACATTGAAACCCCAGTCTCTAACAGGTCGCACTTTTCAGGCCATTTCCTAGGGCAGGTCGCAGTTTTCATCCCAATACTTGCTACCTAGGCCGGATAAAAGATCCCAAAAAGTGCGACCCGGTCGTGAGGAGGAGTAGGGGCATGTTCCTGAGCTCTGGGTGCCTAATCTGAAACTTTAATCCACTGAACTGAAAGGGTATGGTTAGGCCTCTTACCTGCAACTAACGGATCTTGATTCCAACAGTAATTTTTTCCTCTACGGTCACTGCAAGATTTAGGGCCTTTTCTCCTCTCTACATTCACCACAGCTACACTTGCAAATGAATCAAATTGGAGGAAAATTTCCTTATTAAAAGAAAAACCTCAGATTATTCTTTCACCAATTACGGCCAAACCGCACCTCGGTTTGAAAAAATTTCAGCATCGTTGGAAAGCTCTCACCGAGCCCTCAAATGGGTATCCTTTTATTTTTGGTGATTTGATACATCACCGGGAAGCCTTTTTCCAAGAAAGGTCACTTCACCGCCCCTCAAAATCAGAATTCTTCACTTGCGACACTTGTACTTGGGGCACCACTTTGCCTTCATATTTGTCGATGCTTGTGTCGATTTTCGTCGTGAGTAACCATCTTGTACTCATGCTTTTATGGTCCCCACCGGGCCTCTTCCGTGTGGCAGCATCATTGAGTCACCCTTGTTTCAAGCATATGAGTTGAGTCCTCATCGCATCCATGGAGTATGTCCCGACTCCCTTTTGTCTCCCGCCACAGACTTCCATCCTTCATTTCTTTGTACCTCCCTCGTGTTGCACATTTTTACCCCCATTCATACTGTCCCCTATCCCCTCTAGAGTCGAGTCAGTAGTTGCCAGGTCATTCATGCCCTTTATGCTCTAACAAGGGAAGTTGTTAGCCCGCTACTCAGTACCCCCCATTCCACCATCATCCACAGTGGCAGTCTATGATCCAAGTGGATATTGATGGCCACCCACCTATTCCATTTGGACCTGCACCATCAATTCTTACAGCTTTTCACATTCATCACAACTTACTATTTTTAGCAGGTTTTTGGGTCTTGCACTCCTGGAGCCGTTTTGGGGCCTTAATGATCCAGGTGGATATTGGTGGTCACCCACCTATTCCATTTGAACCCCCACCATCAGTTCTTTCAGTTTTTAAGTTGCAGCACAACTTACTATTTTTAGCAATTTTTCGGATCCTGAACTTTCGAAGCTGTTTTGAGGCCCTAAACGACATTTTTTGGGGAAACCGAGAGCAACATGGATCTATGGTCAAACGGTTCTCACATAAAAAGTTTTAATCCTTGGATAGATCTTTCTAACGAGGTATGATACGCGTCAAACGGAGATCGTATACCGAAGTTAAGTCCCTGGGAAGTTGAAACACCAATTTACCCAAACGAGGCCCATAGTTTTGGCGCTTCATCTCCTAGGGTTAGGTTTTTGGACGTTTACAGTTCTCCATTGTTTCTCAATAATAAATAGGCCCTCGAGCCTCATTGTAAGACAGTTTAGAGGTCTGTAGCCGCCACATCTCTTCTCAGAGATACGCTACCAGCACCTTAGCTATTTTTATTTCCATTATGTCTGTAACCATATTTCAGTCATTTGATTTAAATAAAATGAAGTATTGTTTCCGATGCATATTTGTGTTTATGTATATTTATGTATTTTATTGCGTTCCTACATAAATCTGAATCAGTGGTATCAGAGCGATATGCTCTTTCTTTCTTTTTCTTTTCATGTCCCCAACGCGGTCAGGGTATAAGGAGTTAGGGCTCGATCTGGTTGAACCCTTGCAAGATCAGCCTCGCAAACCCCGACGACCTCCCATGGCGGAAGAAAAGAAAGACGAGGGAGCAGGATATCCTATCAAAATATTGCTCGAGGAGGCCCACAAGAAACAAAATAATGATGGATAACTTTGCTCAGATCCATCAATGACTACCCACCTACGGCGCATCTGCATCTAACAGCCACTGTGGAGGTGCCACTCCCTTCAAGGTATAGGTAAACTTTCACATTCATGTATTTTAAGGCCAAACAGATGCAGACGTCATAGATAGATGTTTAAATTTGTTGGAATGGTATTTCTTGGTCCATGATTTCTCCGACCGAGAAAATATTATTTTTGCACTCCTCAAAGTTGCTCCCCATGTCAAAGACTAGTGGGAAACCCACTGTGAGCAAGAGGACGAAGGGGAACCCTCTCCGTTCTCAGCCACACCCACTTGGAATTCATTCTGAGATGGCATCAAGGAACAATATTACCCCGTGGGGAGCTATGAGGACAAATACATCCAATGGACCACGCTGCGGTAGCAAAGGGATCAAGATGTGCACGAACTGATGAATTTGTTCCATACACTGCACACAAAGTTGGGTATTAAATATTTAGAGAGACATTTGGTGCTCAAGTACCGCGGCTGTCTGCACAAACACATTCAAGGGGAAATGGAGTTCCTCGACATTACATCGCTTGGCACAGCATATCGCTATGCCTCTGAGATCAAGCTAAAAATTTAAGCAGAAGAAGCGAGACTTTAGATCTGCAAATTCGAAGCCAGGGAAAGGTTCCCCCGAACCGCAGAACAAGGGGAAAGGCCAAAGATGGGCGACTCAGAACAACACCACAAATCCAAAGAAGGACACAGGGAAGTGGTGTGAATTTCATAACAGCCCCACTCATAGCACAAATGAGTGACAAGCCAAATAGTCGTTGGTGCCCGAACTAAAGGCACCCGAACCAGATGCATTTTCTGATCCTGAGTCAGAACTAGTCAAAGGCAATGACAAAGGGAAGCAAATCATTGATGCGTATCCCAGTGCTATTATTGCCACCACCAAGATCCATAGGGAGGATCCAGAGGAGGGGGAGTGCCTCTTCCATTCACAGATGTGGGTGAAAGGTTCTCCACTGCAATTCCTTGTCGACAGCAGAAGCCAAAAGAACCTCATTTCAGCAGAGGTCCTGAAGTGGCTCGGCCTACCGACCATATCACACCCGCGACCGTATACCATCAGGTGGCTTCACACAAGGAGATATATTCACATCTTCCAATAGTGTTGTCTTCCGTACAGCATCAAGCCATTCATGGATGAGGTATTATGTGATGTTGCTCCTCTTGATGTAGCTGATGTATTATTGGGCCAACCATACTTGTGCAGGCGACATGTTGTGTATGAGTCTAGGCCTCGTGCTGTTATTATTACTTTGGGAAATAACTTGTATAGGATACCGGAGGTAGTACCGCCTCCTGTCATCTCTTTGACTACTGCAAAACAACGCAATAATATTGTTTCCCAAACCAGGAAATTTATTTTCCTTACAACTCGCTCACAGGGAAAGAAGAATATTGTGGCCACAACGTCGAAACAGGACTCCCCTGCACAGCTGCAACAGATGGACAAAGTCATGAAGGAATACGAGGACATTTTCTCCTCACTCACAGAGGTTCCTCTCCACTGTCAGGAAAATCACTCCATTAATCTGACCCCCAACGCACCGCCGCCTGATGTTGTCATACCTCCTGCAACTACGCATACAAAATCCACACATGTACTATCTGAGGCTGATAAAGAAACCAAAATTACTAAATGCATCGAGCATGTCGGTCCGCAGGTCCATGACATCTTCGACAAATCTAATACCCAGTTCAACAGAATTTGCCTCATCTCATGGAGGATCTCAATGCAATGGGGACCATTGCTTCCTAAGGAGGGAGGAATGATCCAGGTGGATATCAGTGGCCACCCACCTATTCCATTTGGACCCGCACCATCAATTCTTGCAGCTTTTCACGTTCAGCACAACGAACTATTTTTAGCAAGTTTTCGGGTCCTGCACTCCTGAAGCCATTTTGGGGCCTTAATGATCTAGGTGGATACTGGTGGCCACCCACCTATTCCATTTGAACCCCCACCATCAGTTCTTTCAGTTTTTAAGTTGCAGCACAACTTACTATTTTTAGCAGTTTTTCGGGTCAAAACTTCTGAAGCCGTTTTGAGGACCTAAACGATGTTTTTTTTTGGAAAAACCGGGAGCAACATGGGTCCATGGACCAACTTTGCTCATATTGAAAAGTGTACTCCTCGAATAGATCTTTTTAACGAGGTATGATATGCGTCAAACGGAGATCGTATGCCGAAGTTATGTCCCCGGGAAGTTGAAACACCAATTTACCCAAACGGGGCCCATAGTTTTGGCACTTCATCTCCTAGGGTTAGGTTTTTGGATGTTTAGAGTCTCTTATAAGATATTTCCTTGCCTTACATTCAGCTCCTTACACTACAGAAAACCTTCCTAAACTGACCTCCTTATCTAGAGGCTAGATAAACCTACTATTTCTAAGGTAAGGAGCTTGTCTCTCTCTCTTACCACTAGGAAGGGGAAGGATATCATACAAGGTGTGTACGATAAATAGGCCCTCAAGCCTCATTATAACACAATTCAGAGGTCTGTAGCCGCCACATCTCTTCTCAGAGATATGCTACCAGCACCCTAGCTATTTTTATTTCCATTATGTCTGTAAGCATATTTCAGTCATTTGATTTAAATAAAATGAATTATTGTTTCCGCTGCATCTCTATGTTTATGTCTATTTCTGTATTTTATTGTGTTCCTGGATAAATCTGGATCAGTCTATCAGTCGCTCTATTATTATCCCTCATGTCTTAGTTGAGGATTCCTTATTGCCTCACCTATGACGGACCCACTTCTGTCAACACCAGCTTGTTCATTCCAGAAGACAGGTCTAGAGGGTGATGTACCTTGGTTCCAGATGCCACTCTTGTTCGGTGCCTCAGATCAAGAAAAGGGACCCTTTATTGCCCTTTGACTTGATTTTTTCTCAGTTCCAGCTCCTTATGGCATGATCAAGATCCATATACTTGATGGTTCAGTTGATACGCCAGATTGCACAAGCATTCCTGTGTGTGAGATGTTTTGCGACTCTCATGAGGGGTGGCCCTTCAGTAGCCCCCACATACCCGAGATGACTCTACTACAATGGATGCACATCTGCGATTAGATGTTTTGCCACAGTTCATTGCGCGCATTTTTAGTTTGCATGTATCAATACTTGATGGTTCAGTGATGCAGCAGATTGTACCAGTGATTCCCGGGTGTGTGTGAGATATTTCAGACCTCATGAGGGGGTGGCCCTTCAGGTAGCCCCCCACATACCCGTGTTGGGGTTCCCATGTTTTGGCCAGATTGGCAAGACCAAAAGGTGAGACAACATCAGAACCACTTTGGGGCCCTAGGATCTAGCCCTCCTGGACCCGGAGAGGGATCTCTCCAAATAGATCAAAGAATGATGTATCTTTGAAGCTCAAATGAGATGTTAGGCTAGTTATGAAGCACAGAGGGGGGTTTTAAATAATTTGGTTGAGGGGTTGCTGGGTTGGTCACGAGATCATGGACTGAGAAAGCAGTGGGAGGAAAGGAACAAAACATAAGGCTGTTTCAGCAGAGAGGATAGGCCGAGACAGTGCCATCCATTGGGCTATGGAATCATAAAAGGAAATTACTTGCATCCACTATTCAAGGCTTTCAAAGGGCAAGTCATCTACACTAAAGGATCTTTTAGGCAGAAGGTGGGATGGAACATTAAGGAGAGAAAGTGGAAAAAGGAAAGACAACCAGTTTTCTGTCTATAGATCAGGTTAGAGGTCATTTAACTCCAAACCTGCTTGGACATACTCAAAGGCAGCTCTCAAAGAGACAAAGGGGAAACTTATAGATCAGACCAGAGGTCATTTAACTCCAGGTCTTCTTTAGCATCTCCAAGGGAAAAACAGAGATACGATTACAAAGAAACATCTAAGAGGCAAACCCCCAAGTTCATACATCAGCCAGCAGGCAATAACATCCGCTGCGCTGGTTAAACCCATGAATTTACTCTTAGATAACACATTTAAGCAGAAAACATAAAGGTAGGGAGAGCAGACAGCATAGGGCACCTAACAAGGGTGAATCCTATACCATTATTCTGATGCCTACCAGAAGAACATGAAACAATGTGAAAATGTAATAAACGGAGTAAGAAAACACATCACCAATACTAATAGACCAGGATCCTGTGAAATGTGCTTTGATTAATTGATGCAAAACCAGTCATGTACAATATGGCTCAATGGCTGTTACAGCCCAGACTTTCTCCTCCCAGCCTATTACATACAACTACTTTTCTATTCCCTCCCACGACTGTGCTAACAGTCAAATGAATCCCTCTAACAGCAGATGCCCAGCAAGGCAACAACAACCCTTACAATTCGTTCTCAGGGATTTTATAGGAGAAGAGAGAAAACAGAGGTAAAATCAACAATTAAAGTGATCTCATTAAGACGAGAACCGGCGAGCGTTCCGCCCATCAAAACCCAATGGCAAAAATGCGTGGCCCGTGTGTACTCTAAGGCCCCGGTGGAGATCTCTGTCGGTCGAAATCGACCACTGATGTTTCTTTGGGTCCCTCACGGCTGTGCGGAGCTCTGTGCTGCCATGTTGAAATAAATGAACCGGATGGAAAACTGCAAGTCCCTCCATGCTTCTTTAATGCTGCTTGACAGTCTCTTGAGAAGTTCTGTCAGTGCAATTTACTGCTTATGGGCTCAAGGAAGCATGGAGATTATTGTAGGAGGTGTACTTCTGGAGAGAGAAAAACTCTGCTGTTAGGTAGCGCAGTTATGGCATTACTGGTGTGCTCTTAGTCTTCAAACAGTGCCTTAAGCCTTTGACCGCAGGATTAACACGTTAATCTTCAATTACAGGCTCGAATCCTCCTCAAATCCTACTCTGTTGTCTCGTTTGGCCGCTGAATTGGCCTCTCTGTACTATCTGCACACTTTAAAATATACTTGTTTAAAGCCTGGGCAGTGGTGGCGTAATGCTGCGGAGGCGGAAGAACGGTGGCGGAACAGCGGAGAAACAATGAACAAATGCAAAGTGGCGGAGAAATGGTGGCTTTTACTATAATGGTAACAGAATGCAATGAAACGGTGAGACCTGATGAGTGATAGGGTTCGGTGATAGTATGCAGCGCAGATCGTGGGATCATGGTCTGGGGATGAAGATTGACGATGGAGATTGAGCGGTGAAACAACATGTGGAACGGGCAAATACATGCAAAACACATGAAACCTGATGGAGATGAATGCAAGAGTGGGACCCAGCGGCGGCGGAGGGCGATTGAATCAAAACCGTTAGATCTTAATCCAACGGACGGTCAGGATGAACTAGGGCCAATCGCAATCGGAGATCAGAATGGGGAGCGATCGCAACGCACAACACAAAAGTTCCGATTGTGATTGAGATTGGAGATGCGATTGAGCTAGGACCGTCGATCTAGGAAACAAACGAACGGCCAGGGTTTAATCGGGAGACAGAGGGAAGGCTTGCGATCAGCGATTGGTAGTCGATCTCGGGTCAGAGATCGACGGTGGGGAAGACCATCGGAGGGCGGACCGCGGAACTTGCGATTGATCGGGGGGTGTCACTTGAATGTTCCGATTGCGATTTACGGGGGGTTTGCGATTAGCGCCCAGCCATTAGATCTTGTGATAGATCGACGGCTCAAAACTCATCGCGGGACTTATGTTATAAACAAATCGCATCGGGGGCTTTTACGCTGTTACAAAGGATTTACACCTGCCCGATGTTCCGATTGCGATAAGCGCCGGGACTTAAGCACTTGGTCCTGGTGCCTGGGCACATGTGGGGAAGTGGTTAGGGACCTTGCGGAAAGGGGCTAGGCCTTATATTAAGGTCGAAAGATGGGTTTTGGGCCCATTTTAATGGATTTTAGGGCTGGGAAGGGGAACGATAGAGGAATAAAAGGGAAAAAAGGGAAAACAAAGGGTAAGAGGGGGATCTAGAAGGTTTGAGGGGTAAAGGGAATAGAGAGGGAAGAGAAGGGGATGAAATAAAGGGGAACGGGGGGCTTTGGCCAATTCTTCGTCAACAGAGAGGCTTTATAATGGAAATCAGCAGAGGGGAACTTTTCAAAGGATAAAGACTACAAAGAGGAAAAACACCAGGAAATTTGTATTTTCGAGGAAATGCGACTGTGAAGACTCAACAATGATTTAGCCCCCTATTTGCTTGTCAAAAATTTATAGGGGGGCTAACAGTGGCTCCACATGGGGATGGCTTCTTCTTGAAGGAGCCAAGAAACCAGAAGATGATCTCTTGGTGTAGGCCAGATGCCTGCTGCTTGAACCATCCCTTTCTTTCTTTGATCAGCTGCCACACACTATGAAGACATCATATCAGCAGAAACATTTCCCATACAGCTACCTACCCATACTATGGTCCTAACATTTTTCTTCTTGGGTGCATTTGGACTTGCAGACCCTTTTACATCATTAATCTTTACCAAAAGGAAAAGATGAACCTATTCTACTTCTACCCTTATTACTCCATGAGACCAGATTAGACTGTTGGTCTCATATGTTTCTCTAGCTACCCTACTACCTGCTAGGATTAGACTGTCTAGCAGGTTTCTTCTCTACATTCTAAGGCAGAAATTGAAACAACTAATCTATATGCTCATAGGCTGAGCTTTATTGAGCTTCCTACCTACCCTACTCTAACTGGAAATCTCTGATGTCCTAGGTGATATGATAAAGCCAATACAGCCAGTCAAGTAGTAGTGAAAAAGGATATGAGCACTGGCTGCCTGTCAGAGATAACCACAGGGTGCTCTGCTTGTGGTTCTTCAAAACTGTGGTCACCATCAGTAGTGACCATTCCTGGTGAATCTGGCCCATGCTAAGGATCAATGATGGAGCGTTCGAGCATATCAGGGCCTCCATGTACTCTGCCACAGGATCAACGAACAGCTGATGTACATTTTCTTCTTTCAGGCTTGCCATGACTGGTAGGCTGTCTACATCCTGGGCAGCTTCAATTACCGCATTTTCCACTGCATCTTCAAAGGGGCTTTGGGGAACCGGATCGTCTTCTTCTTCTACTTCGAAGACCAGCGGAATCTCTTCTCTTTTGGGGGGCGGTAGACTTTCCAAGAATGCTCTTGGGTCTCTGAACTCGTATGATTTCTCTTGTGAGCTCAAAAGTTCGAGCTCAGCTTCATATCTGTCAACCACCAAATCAAGAATCATCTTCTTAAGCGCAGGTAGATGATTGAGTGCTGAGCCAATAGGGACAACCTTTGGAAGGTCCTCCCATTCAATTTCTGCCAGTACACTCGCTACTCCACTCTGAAACTCTGCTATGAGGCTTGGATCTATTTCTGCACATTGTTCAGAGTCCTCTATTAGCGAAGTAACTGGATCTTCGGCATGGATGATGTTGTACTGCGACATGGTCTCCCAGTGGAGTCTTTTAATCATTCAGGAATTGTGGAGTCACCAAGTGGATGATTCACAACTTACTGTCCACCACAGTGGTTTACCAAATCAAAGCTGACTGATCTTTCCCCAGTGGAGTCGCCATTATGTTGGGGTTCCCATGTTTTGGCAGATTTGGCAATACCAAAATATGAGACAACATCAAACCACTTTGGGGCCCTAGGATCTAGCCCTCCTAGACCCGGAGAGGGATCTCTCCAATAAAACAAAGAATGATGTATCTTTGAAGCTCAAAAATAAGATGTTAGGCTAGTTATGAAGCACAGAGGGGGGTTTTAAATGATTTGGTTGAAGGGTTGCTGGGTTGGTTAGGGGATCATGGACTGGGAAAGCAATGGAAGGAAAGGAACAAAACAGAAGGTTGTTTCAGCAGGGAGAATGAGCCAAGACAGTGCCATCCATTGGGCTATGGAGTCATGAAAGGGAATTACTTGCAACAGCTAGCCAAGGCTTCCAAAGGGCAAGTCATCTAATACTAAAGGATCTTTAGATTAGAGAGTGGGGTGGAACATTAAGGAAGGAAAGTGAAAGAAGGAGAACAACCAGATTTCTGTCTATAGATCAGGTCAGAGGTCATTTAACTCCAGACCTGCTTGGACATACTCAAAGGCAGCTCTCAAAGAGACAAAGGGGTTGCTTATAGATCAGACCAGAGGTCATTTAACTCCAGGTCTGCTTTAGCAACTCCAAGGGAAAGACAAAGATAAGATTACAGAGAAACATCTAAGAGGCAAACCCCCAAGTTCATACATCAGCCAGCAGGCAATAACATCCGCTGCGCTGGTTAAACCCATGAATTAACTCTTAGATAGCACATGGAGCAGAAAACATAAAGGTAGGGAGAGCAGACAGCATAGGGTACCTAACAAGGGTGAATCCTATACCATTATTCTGATGCCTACCAGAAGAACATGAAACAATGTGAAAATGAAATGAACAAAGTTGAGAAACACATCACCAATAGTAATAGACCAGGATCCTGTGAAATGTGCTTTGATTAATTGATGCAACACCAGTCATGTACAATAAGCTCACTGGCTAATACAGTCCCAACTTCTCCTCCCAGCCTATTACAAACAACTACTCTGCTACTCCCTCCCACGACTGTTCTAACAGTCAAACTGAATCCCTCTAACAGCAGATGCCCAGCAAGGCAACAACAACCCTTACATTATGTTCTCGGGGATCTTTATAGGAGAAGAGAGAAAACAGAGGTAGATGAACAAATAAATTGATCTCATTAAGACAGAATCGGCGGAAGCGTTCACGCCCATACCGCTTACTGGCAAAATGCAGCGCTGTGTGTACTCTAAGACTGGTCGGAGATCTCTGTCAGGTCGAAATCGACCCCTGATATTTCTTTGGAGTCCCTCTGGCTGTCTGGAGCTCTGTGCTGCCATGTTGAAATAAATGAACTGGATGGAAAACTGCAAGTCCCTCCATGCTTCTTTAATGCTGCTTGACAGTCTCTTGAGAAGTTCTGTCAGTGCAATTTACTGCTTATGGGCTCGAGGAAGCATGGAGATTGCTGTAGGAGGTGTACTTCTGGAGAGAGAAAAACTCTGCTGTTAGGTAGCGCAGTTATGGCATTACTAGTGCGCTCTTAGTCTTCAAACAGTGCCTTAAGCCTTTGACCGCAGGATTAACACGTTAATCTTCAATTACAGGCTTAAATCCTCCTCAAATCCTGCTCTGCTGTCTCGTTTGGCCGCTGAATTGGCCTCTCTGTACTATCTGCACACTTTAAAATATACCTGTTTAAAGCCCGGGCAGTGGTGGCGGAATGCTGCGGAGGCGGAAGAACGGTGGCGGAACAGCGGAGAAACAATGAACAAATGCAAAGTGGCGGAGAAATGGTGGCTTTTACTATAATGGTAACAGAATGCAATGAAACGGTGAGACCTGATGAGTGATAGTATGCAGCGCAGACCGTGGGATCATGGTCTGGGGATGAAGATCGACGGTGGAGATTGAGCGGGCAGAAGCAACATGAGCAGACAAGCCTTAAAGGAACATAGTAAAAATGAGGATGAATGCAAAAGTAGGACCCGACGGCGGCGGAGCGTTGAATCAAACCGTTAGATCTTAATCAATGGACGGTCGGGATAGAACTAGGGCAATAATCGGAGGGCCGGAGCGGGAGAGCGTACAACGCACAACACAAAGTTCCGATTGCGGCCAGGGTGGAGATGCGGTGAGCTAGGACCGTCGATGCGGGGAAGAAATGGATGACGGAGATGTAATCGAGACACGATCGGAGGAGCGAAGCTGCGATTAAGCGTTGGTCGTCGATCTCGGGTCCAGATCGACGGTGGGGAAGACCATCGGAGGGGCAGACGAAAGACTTGCGATCAATCGGGGGGTGTCACTTGAATGTTCCGATTGCGATTGACGGGGGGTTTGCGATTAGCGCCCAGCCGTTAGATCTTGTGATAGATCGACGGCTCAAAACTCATCGCGGGACTTATGTTATAAACAAATCGCATCGGGGGCTTACGCTGTTACAAAGGATTTACACCCGCCCGATGCTCCGATTGCGATAAGCGTCGGGGACTTAAGCGCTTGGTCCTGGCACCTGGGCACATGTGGGGAAGTGGTTAGGGACCTTGCGGAAAGGAGCTAGGCCTTATATTAAGGTCGGAAGATGGGTTTTGGGCCCATTTTAATGGATTTTAGAGCTGGGAAGGGGAACGATAGAGGAATAAAAGGGAAAAAAGGGAAAACAAAGGGTAAGAGGGGGATCTAGAGGGGATTTGAGGGGTAAAAGGGGAATAGAAGGGGAAGACAAGGGGATGAAATAAAAGGGAAAAAGGGGGGCCTTTGGGCATTTCTTCATCAATAGAGAGGCTTTATAAGGGAAATCAGCAGAGGGGATTTGATCAAAGGATAAAAGGCACAAAGAGGCTTCAAGGAGACTGTATTTTCAGAGGAAATGCATTCCTTGAAGACTCAACAATGATTTAGCCCCCTATTTGCTTGTCAAAAATTTATAGGGGGGCTAACAACCCGAATGACCTCTCTACTACAGCCTTGGATGCAACTCTATAGATTAGATGTTTTCGGCCTCAGTCGCTTGCAGCGCCTTTTTAATTTGCATGTATCATTCAGATTTTTAGAGCCCTTTCATGTTTTACAGGGACTTTTTGGTTGTTATTATATCTCATGTACTCAGATATTATTGTATAAGTCCTGGCTGTTGTCCCAGGCACAATATGTATGTGGGATCCATTATGGTTTTTTATCTGGCTCATGTTAATGCCAGCATGTACTATATATCTCACTCCCATGTTTGTTGGGCACAACATTATTCTGTGTACTTTGTTATCTCGGCAGGCATAGGTATGCCTCCCCCGCCTCATTCAGATCAGGTACTCACCCATAAAAGAGACTTTTCGCACCTGTAATTCTCGCCTCCTCAAGGTCTTGTCCTCTCTCGCTTCATTCCATCTTAAATTTCTCTCTCTCTGAATCCCCTTAGGTGTCTAGTGATTGTGTTCTTACAACGTACTTCGGTCATACGATTAGCTCCTAACACTCGCACGTTGGGGGGCAATATGTTACACCAATTTGTGGTTA
The DNA here is from genome assembly GCA_034641835.2 of Pinus albicaulis. NCBI lineage: Eukaryota > Viridiplantae > Streptophyta > Pinopsida > Pinales > Pinaceae > Pinus > Pinus albicaulis. The sequence continues at coordinate 758,414,995 of CM076582.1, read as the reverse complement.
TCTAACCTGTTACTATTAGATGGACTAGAGTGCACCATGTAACACCAATTTTACCATCATAAAATTTCTCACTATGAGAAATAATTTAATAACCCATAGTTTATTAAGTTATTTATGGTCTAAACAGGAAACCCCATGAGGAATAACTAAATAAATCCTTATTTGTTTGATTTTTCTCTAGGGATAAGTAACTAAACCAGTGTTTAATTAATATTCCTAGTCATATTTTAACCCAAAACTTGAAAATTAATTAGATAAATCATTATTTATCTTATCATTTTCTAGGAATAATTATTTAAATCACTATTTAATAATATTCCTTGTTAAATTTGACTAAATCATTTACAAATAATTGAATAAATCATTATTTATTTAATTATTCTTTAACCACATTCTTGAAATAATAAATAAATCATTTATTTATTTATTATTTCTAAATAAAGGCATTTGACCAAGTTTAAATTCATTTTCCCTCCACCAAAAATAATAAAATATTCCATGTAAGTTGGATCTAGATTTGGTTAATAATATTTTAATTATGCACCAATATCTAGACTAACTCAATATTTTGTTATAAATACAAAGGTTTTCCATTCATTCACTACCTTTTGTTGCCTTGAGATCACCTTTTGATCTATAGTTTTGGTCTGACTTTGATCCACCATCATTGCCATATTTTTCTACTTTTGCTTGTGAGCTCCCTTTAAGTTCTATTTTTGTCTGGGTTTTTGCACCATCAAGAGAGAGAGATCTTGGATCTGAAGCACTGAGGACATACAAGAACCCATCCCATTGAGGGGGACTGGTAACATCTTTCTATGTTCCCTTCCCAGGTGTCACAATACAAAAAAGTATTTATAGATTCTTGTCTTGTCCATTGGATGTATGGAGAAAACTCTTGCTTATTTTTGTTGTTTAATGTCTTTAACTGTATAGATATGGATTTTTGTAGCATTTATTATGATCACCTACTTCAGATCTAAGGAAATTGACAGCCACATTTGATGTTAGGGTTGTTTTTTATGCACAACTAAAGTGAGTTTTTTTTCGTACGCTTGTGATTAGAATTCACACTAAAATAATTCATAACAAGTTGTAAGTTATACAAGTTACAATAGTTAATAGATTCATTTTCCTAACATAAATTATTTTTAATATTTTTTGAAAATTAGTTATCTCACATTTACAGTTTCAAATATTCTTAATTATAAAGTTATTTAAAAGAGATTTTGATTTCTTAAATTATTAAAACCATTCATAAGAAAAGAAATTAAAAGGAAATTACTTCAAAATTGTTTTTTCTTTTATTTGAATTTTGTATTGAAAATGTTCTTAATCTATACACATTAAATGCACTTTACTTCTTTTTTTCATATTGCATTATGCATTTTAACTTAGCAATGAAATACACTACCTCTTGCCTAGAACCCTAGTATTTTAAAATTACATCTCTCTCTCTCTCTCTCTCTCTCTCTCTCTCTCTCTCTCTTATTTATGGATTTTTCTTTATAAGACATCCCTTATTTAATACATACCAAGTAACATTAAATATTTTTCTAAGAAAAATATCAGAGTCTTTATTCTAATATAATATGAAAATCACATTCTCCAAGTGCTTAAAGCACAATACATGGTATAGCAAGCACAATTATGTATTAATATATACTTTTATAGGTGAAAAGTTTACATAAGTTGGTTATTATTATTATTATTATTATTATAAAAGATAAAAATTTTAAGTTGAGGTAAGCAATGAATTACATAATGCTAGTTCATAGAGCACTTATGTGTTACTACAAAATTTGCAAGCAGGTATTGTATGAGAAATCTTGTATCCATTAAAACTTCATTTGGAAATTCTTGCATAGAGAAAATTTTCACAAATTGTTTACATAACAAAATACATAAAAATTACATGTCTAAATTGTATTTTGTGTTTGGCTTCTAAAGGATATTCTTTCTTCTTTACTACTTGTTTTCGACAAATTGAGTGTTGCTCCCTCCAACCCTAGTTTTCCTTTATCTAGAGAATCCAATTGTTCTAGAGTCTACTTCTTTTTCACTAATTTATACAACTCACTTTGTTTGAGGACTAAGTAAGAATTTTTCTCTCTATTCCATATTTGGGGTAACAAGAGATTCCTCTTTCATCAAATCCTATAATACCACATCTTACTCTTTTGATGGTATGCCCATGATTTCTTTTGGTTCTATTTGGCTCATCCATGGGTAGTTTCAAGTTATTTGTACTATCCTTGATATCATTCAATGTTCTACATTGGTACCAACACATCAGGTTAACTTACATTGGAGCTTTCGAGCTTGCTTTATCCTTTTTTGGGTAATGAGTTTCCATATAATCTCTTCCAAAAAACGGTGCGTAGTGAAAATATATTGTTCATAATCCAAATTTTAAGATCATGAGAATTTTTCACCTATCAAGTTTACCTTTGTTGGAAATTCTTTTCCGAAGTCAATTTCCACATATATCCAAGAATATGCAATGATATCATGTTAATTGGGTTGATCTCACGTTAAATTCCAACTAGTGACATGATGAGATCATATCGATTATATTTTTGCAATGGCATCTAGTCTTGAAGAATATCTTACCCTTGCCTATACGCTAGAGAGTTGGGTGCTTTGCTACATGGAAAAGAAATTGTAGAGATATTGTAGTTATTTATTTTCTCACTTTAATAATAAAATTTTCCAAGAGAATTTCCAATGGCTCGGAGAAAGAGTAAACCCCAAAGATGCAGAGGTATATATACATGTCAAATCCATATTGAAGCTAAGGATAGAGTATTTATCATTAGGTAAAATGGTGGGATCATTGGTTTCATGCATAATCTAGATTTCCCCAAAACTATGGACCTGATTTTAATATGAAACCCACACCTTCTGCAATATTGAACACCATAATGAAAAAACCTTTGCATAAGAGAAAATAAAAGCTTCATCTTTTATCTCAAGTTACAAGAACTTTGAAATGCAGTTGTGCAGATCGAATATGCATGACCAAATACCATTAAAAAAACATACTAGTGCATTTGTGTTGTAATGGGCCACCTTAGAGACACCATCTTTCCCTAATGGAATAGTGAAACCAACAAAATGTTACGAGAATTCTTAACAATAGCTCTAAAAGAGGCCTACCTTAGATTTTTGTTGGAGGGAGGAGGGATGCAAGCTCCCATGTAATGCCCATGTGTGGCATTCATATTAGAGTAGAGTCATTAGGGAAGGAGGATTTGATTGTCACCAGAGACCCATTGGAGGGGGGGAGAAAGGCCCACATCCCTTTGAGCAAGCACCCATGGCATGCCACTAGATGAATAATGAACCAAAGTTGAGGGAGCCATCAAGATGCTAAAACTTGGAACACTCGAGGAGGGAGAGATGCTTACAACTAGGGATGGAGTCACTACCCTTGAATCTATATTTCAAGTGATCGAAGAGATAGAGAAGAGGTCATCTATGTGAACATACGACCTAGAGAGGCTAGGGGACAACCTACACATATAAATAGGGAAAAACCTTAGCTATCACTGTGATTTCAACCATGTGCATGGGATGAATCTCTTGAGGGTTTCTATCTCTTTCCATACTTTAAGAAGAATTTTAAGGCTGAATTTGTCCACTTAAAAGGTTAAAACTACGAAAGTAATGTAAATGTTATTTCTTGCTCCTAAAAAAATAATCCTTTATATTTCTCTTTTTCCCCTTCTTATTTTTAGCTAATTGCAATTGTGTTGAAGGAGTGGTGATAATTAAATATGGTTTAGAAGTCAGAATATAAAGATTCTTAGAAGTATTCAGTTCCATCTCTGACTTAAAGGTATTAGTTTCATGATGTCTTTTTCAGGCCATGCATAGGACTTTCAACTACCACAACCTCCTTTGAAGAGGAAATACATGTATCCATTTATTCAACTCCATCTCTTAAGAAAGGAGTGGATTCCTCAACACACACATTTGGTCGTTGATTTTATTCATTTTGATAAATGTTAACAGACATTGTTGATTTACCTTATTTTGATGAATATCACTAACCAAACTCGATTCATTCATGAAATTTATTTTTTATTTTTTTTTATTTTTTATTTTTTATTTTGCCCCTTTTTACTTGGGAGCATGAGCGCAAGAATGGGGCAAGTAGCTTGTAAATAACATGGAAGATGGCATATCATGCATATAAATGTCTTCTCATAATCCAATATGTGTGTATTTAGAGCTTTTCCATTTGAGAATAATTTTGCCTAAAGACCCTCACTAAGATCTATCTCAAGACATATGCGCATCTATGTACATAACCAACTATAACTCTCTTAAGATTAGATTTCATGCAAGTATCTAAAGCATTCTCAATATTGTAAACTAAAAAAAAATATGCACCAATAAAGTAGGAAAATAAACACAAATTAACTTTATGATAATAAATAAAATGTGACCGCCCACGGGGCGAAGAATAGAAGGTGATGGGGTGTTCTGTCAAGGCACTCTATGATGTGAAGGTCACCGGTTAGAAACTCCGTGGGCAAAATTCCAACCTTGTTAAGCGCTAGTGTGACCCAAACCGGTGCGATCCCCAAGTGATTTTGACAGCTTAAATGTCCCTAAATCACAGTTTCTCAAACCAAAAATTAATCGTGCAATCATCTTAAAGCTCACACAACTTAACAAACAAAAAACATAATGTAACCATTTATAATTTAATATATATATAATCTGTTAAATAAAATATCCAAATTTACAATTGTATTTCATATTAATAATCTTATCATACTTTTTATTTATTTATATTAAATATAAAAATTATCGATATATGGAAAATTTTCAATCTTGCCTTTTACATTGCATTTTAAGAAAAAACATATAAAATGAACAACCAACAAAACTTTAAAGCTAAATATTCACAATATTTGATATTAATATCTATATGGTCACCTTATAAGATATGAAAATAAATATAATGGTTTTTATTTAAATTTGTGGAGGCTTTGAATCTTGGGTTGGCATTAGAGAAGATCATGTTTTTGGATTGAAATTACGATGTTCTCACTTTTTCCCTTTCAAAATATATTCAAACGAAATAGTTATCAATTATATATATATATATATATATATATATATATATATATATAATAAAATTGTAATTTTTTTTGTCATTTAAATTTTTTTTATTAGATTTTCATAAAAATAAATATTATAAAAGATGTTTCAACGACTTCTTTTTCCTTATTTCGACTATATTTGTTGAATTAGGGCCGAAGGATGTCACAGATAAACTTTTTTATGCATTATTTTTGTCGCGCTTAGAAGCCATACATTGTTTAAGGGAGACAAAAATGTCACAAAAACTAACAACATATCAAGGAGGAGGACGGGGAGGGAGTACAGGGGGTCTGCAAAATATCCAACACGTTCATGCATATGGAAATCAATATGTTGAACCTGGGCTTCCATATTGCAGAGGTGGTCATTCGTTCTGCGATGGCTCCGTCGAAGGCTATCCAACTGTTCCAATATCTCGTTCTGGTTGAATTGTATATCATTCATATATGCAACCAATTCATTTTGGTCTTCATACCTGTGATCACAAAGGACGTCCAGATTGAACTATATACCTCATAGTTGCTTTGTTATGGAATCCAAGGGAGCTGGAGCAACTATGCAGCCTGGAGAGTGACCCAAAGTGTGAGCCACTTCGCCCCCACGTTCCAAGCTTGCAGAGTTTCTAGAAGAAGAGTTGTGGCTATGAGTTGGACGACCTACATTGAAGTGATGGCCACCCCCACAATGAGGCCTCCCTCTTTGGCGTGGAATTGCTTTCAAAGATGAAGAATTGGTCGTCCGGGTCTTTGAGTACCCCTCAAAACTTCTCCTAGAATAGAAATGAGAACAAACACCAGAAGTACAATAAGCTTTGTTAGTCTTGTGTAAGACAAAAACTACACCAGGATAGGTTTGGAGACATATTGAGATGAACTTCCCAAAAACTAAATGACTTCCCAGAAAAGACACATCTTGAAAGCCCACAAACCCACAAATGAAAAATTCTACCACCCAAGTGGTCTAAGAGCAAACCCACGAAACACCAACCCCAGAACATCAACAATTCAAATGACTAAAAGCACTTAAGGGATAAAAGAATGACCCCTTGGTCGAGCAAAAGACATAGGTGGCCACTAAAGGCATACCAAATCAAGGGCACCAACAAGAGGTATACTTGAGAAACCCAAGACTGTAACTAAGTGTGGAGACACAATGATGTTCTTTTAAGACTTGCAGGTGCAAACTCTAGAATTCAAAAATTTCCCCTTTACAGAACTCCCAGAGATTGCTCGAGGGACAAAAGACAAACCACCTAGACCAGAAGAACCAGTAAGCTAGGGTTACCTTCTCAACACGTGAGGAGAAGACCACCATGAACCAACAATTCAGAATTGGGCTAGGGTGTCAAAGCTTCTCAGAATCTAGCCAATCTTCATCCAGAGAGGGCTCTCTCTTTATAATTTATCTTTGTTCTTAGAAGGTTTTAGGCTAGTTATCGATCCAAGAGTTTGTTTGAAAAATGGTGGAATCCACAAACTAAGGGCAAGGTTGAAAGTTTTCAGTCCATTGGGCTATGGAGTCAAAGGATGGCTTTACTGGATTTCTATTCTAAACACAAGATGGTATTACAGGGCAAGATAGCTGGACAGAGAACAATCCTTAAAATTTAAAGTGGATGGGATGATCTTGAAGGGATGAAAGGCAGCTAAGAATCTTTCACCATGTTCAAAAGAAAGAAATGAGATGACTACAAACAAAGAGCAATGACGAATTCTTTATTATAGTAATCAACAATGTTTAAATTAGCAAAGCAAGAGCATTTAAGAATTCATGCTTATAACCAATTTAGAGGAAAACATTAAGAACAATCACATCTGAAATCAGAGTACAATTAAGTAAATTCCGATTCAATCCTTTATGTAAATTATTCAGAAATGGACATAATGATATTATAAACTAATATAAAACTTCAGACAAAGGGTAGAAAGACTTATTGAACTGTAGTCCAACACATGAATCCTACAACAAGTCCAGTGCTTTAAATCGTCATCCAGTAAGCCACGAATAAATTTCCCCAAATGCTTTTATTCCGAAAATCTCAATGTTACAGCAGAGTAATAGAATCCACCCTCAATACTCTCTTTGAGGGTTTATTTATACAAGAAAAACTTGAAAAAAATCTCACACTAACTTAGCCCATAATTCGGGGTGACTAAGGAGTAATTTACAACTAAACAGGAGACAAATGGTCTCATAGATAGAATAATAAGTAACTGCTGATGTGCTGTTTCCTTTCTTTATGGATGTGTTGGAGGCAAGTGCTGAAAAAGGGTTTGTTGCTGTCTTCTGGAGTAATTTCTTTGCTTGTTTGATACTCTTAGTCTTTACGGATACTCTTTAACCTGTGTAACTGATACTCTTTCATCTGTACTCATTTTTACCATTTACCTGATAGTAAAGATAAATTCTGATCCTGAAAGTAACTTTTATAGAATTTCTAATAAGTCTCTCCACCATGAATCGTCTGGTATCACAGTCCTTTTGAGTTTTCTCAATGTCTCATCTGCTTCTGTGAGTTTGTAAAAGGTGGGCTCATTAGGAAATAGATACTTTATTTCATGTTCCAAATGAAATAAATTCCTCACTCTATCATAGATATTTCTCCCTGTTGGTAATGTTGATTGTGGTAAACTAGGAGAACAAGCAGCTGTATTTTGAGCATGAGCATTTATTTTATTTACATAGGTTTCCAAGTCCATTATTTGATCCTCTGAGAGCATAGGACTTGGTAACCCACTGTCCAACAAATCTTGAAATTTCTCTCTGAAAATATTGATATCAACCAAAATATATGTGCACTTCCTTTCTAAATTCTGCATGAAAGTTCTTTTAATGAAAACTCTCTTTATTTCCAAAACTGTGCCGGTCCTGTCTTCAATCCCCAAAACTGCCAGCTGTTGCTTTGTCCGGGTGTTCAAAAATTGAATAAGCTGATTGGCCTGCTCAGGCCTGCCTGCTCAGGCCTGCCTCTTAATTCATTTCTGGTTCTGTTTATTTCTTCTTGGGCTATTTTAACCAAATCATTTTGTTCAAAAATAGCTTGAATAGAGGGCCAAATACCCTTTATTAACTCAATGATATTACCCCAAAGAATGTCATTTATTTTCTTTAAAGGATTTTCCAATGAAAGATCTTTTTCCAAAGCCTGAACCAATTTTTCTAATCTTTTTATTTCCCTGGTGTTATCAGCAACTGTCTTTTTGGATGTATCATATTTCTCCTCCAATTTTACTAATTGCAATTTCGTGGTTTGAAGTTCTGTGACCCTTAGTTGGAGACTTTCCATTTGTTTTATTAATTCATCAGAACTCAAACCAGAAGTGTTTACCTGGGATGAATGTGTTTGCTGACCTGTTGTTGTAGTACCTATGGTTGATGTCTGCCTGATAGCTTCCTGTTCCTGCAAAGCTTGTTCCAATTCCTTCTCCGTTTCACTTAGTCGCTCAGTCATATTTAGGAGAAACTCCATTATTTCTTCCTGTGAATTCCACTTTAGAACTTCTTGGGTCTGAGGGTGCCTTGAGGCTGGCAATTTTAGCTGCTTTCTCAGTGCAGCTATATCATCATCTTTCTTCTTTATTAATGCCTCAATACTTTTAATGTCTTTGGGGTTGTGACCCAAACCAATGATTATGTCTTCTAAAGACTTTATTCTGTTATCTTTGGCCTGTGAAGATGCCTTCTCAATTTGCAATTGTGCAGTTGTGTTATTCAAAGAATCTTGCAGCGTTATAGCTGCCATGGCCTTATTGGTAAGAGTGGAATAGACCATTTCCCCAATTTGTCTGTGTAGCTCTATCTGGTCCAGAGGATGGATGTCCTTTGCCAAAACTTCAAAATTTGTCCTGATGTAGTCAGCTGCAGTAATGGGTTTTGGCACCTTTGACTTGAAGTGGCTCATTATCATTTTGTCTTGTGACATGTCAAATGCTGACATTAGCCTTTCCTGATTATGGGGAGCCATCTTCATATATTGATCATATACCTTCATTTTTAATGGATCATTCTTTGCTTTGATATTAATGAAGGTTCTTTTAATATCCCCTGTATCTGTTTTTGGTGGTCTGAAAGAGGATACCTCAGTACTTAATTGCTTTTGTAAAGTTTTCCCTTTCTGTCCTGTGTTTGTTTCACTAACTGTGCCAGTTTGTTGACTGTCTTCCCTCCCATCATCAAACACTTCATCTATGATTTCCACATCTGGAAGTGGATCTGATTTATGTTTTTTAGCTTGATGTACCTGTGAGGTTTATTTTGGAGGAGTGGTGTCTGGAACCTGCCTTTTCTTTCCTATTTCCACATTTGATGGAGTTTGCAACTCTGGAACTTGTGTGTGCTTTCCCTGAGTGGGAGAAACCTGTGATTGTTCAGGTGCTTTGGAAGTTTGTGGTTTCTCTGTCATGACTAAAGTTTCAATCACCTGTAATGCAGGTTCCTTTCCTTTACCGTTTGTCTCTGCTGCCACTGGTGGACTGCCTTCCTGCAATCTCTGCTGTGGATTTGCTGCTGAAGATGTGCCAATGTGAGATACCTGCACTTGACCATAAGATTCTAGGTCATATTCCTTCTGAAGATTTTTCATAATTTTATTCATTTTTTCTTCTGCACTTTCTTCTTCAACAAGTTTTTTTTCCACCCATTCATCTTGGTTAGCATATTGCTCTATATCAGGAATCTTGTGGTGGATATAAGGGGATGATTTGTTCTTTAATCTCTTTTCACAGATGAAACCAAATGGGTCATAAGGAACCCAACGAAAAGTTCTTTGGAACTTGCTTTGCAATATATTTTTTGCCTCTCTCTCGGCCTCCCTAGAATTGCAGATGTAGGGACCTAATTGACTTTTAATCCGGAGTTGAGCTTTCTTTTTCACACTACAAAAATGGATCACATCTGAATTATTCATTTGCCTGAAATATTCCAAGGCAAACAATCTCATGGGTACATACTTTGGTAACTTGAATGGATGTAATTCACATCCATAGATTCTGATGACTGTATGGTTTTGATACAAATACCAATCCCCAACTTTATAGGTCCTTGAAAGTTGCAAGGTCTTTTTTATTTCATTACTGAGTCTTGGGGGAGGAATCCCTGTCAACAATGTAGTTGCAGGATATACAAAAAGATCTATAAAATCAGAATAGGAATAGGGAGACTCATAAGAATGGATCATGGGAGACCAAAATATAACTGACCTTGGGTTTCCCTTGGCATCAAGTTTTTGAACAGGGAAAGGGAACCTTTCTGACTGATGGTAGATAATGAGATGATAGATGACTGAGGAATATTTAAAAACTTTTTCATCATCTAGCCTCATGAACTGATCATGGATCTTGTTGGCTATGAAGGAGGCAAAGTCATATTTAATCTCAGGAGGTTGCCCAGGAGTAAAAATGGATAGCAAAACCAAGGTTATCTCATCAACATATTCACTGGTGTTGAAGCCCAAGACAAAAGATATCATATTGAGGATGAGTCTTCCTAATTGATTGAAATAATAAAAGCCATAGGGAGGAGGTCCCTTAGGTTGGTGTTCAGGCAACATGAAATTATGGCAAATGGACTCTAACTTTTCTGAGGTCAATTTATTAGACTTCTCAATCAAATCTTCCATGGACAGAGGTGCCAATTCTTGGTCAGGTTCAAAGTGCAGCATTTCATTAATGGCCTGGGGAGTAATGGGGAATAGAACACTCTGATCAGGAGATATTACAGCCCTTTGAGTGGGATCATAGTTTGAATGGCAATAGTGGATAATTTCTAGGAAATTGATGACTGAGGGGATGAGGTACCTTGGGAGATTGGATTCCCACAGTCCAATGACATCTTGCCCCTTTGAATAATCGTCTCTGCAGTGACAAAAACTCAGAAGGGGGCTTTCATCAAAATGCAAGTCTTTAATCTGAAAATCTCTATCTACCAAAGGTAAATATTCCAATTCACGGTGAGGAGCATTCAGTGGAGTTATATTCAAAGCTGTCGGGGCCTCCATTTTGGTTCTTGTGGATTCAAAATGGAGGTTTCTGGTTTTATTCACAGGCCGGGCGTGATTTTGAAAATGAAGGAAATTGGCACAATTTGTAGGTTCAGGGAGCAATTACACAGTTTTAAAACCTATGGGAAGATCTCAGTGATGATTTTTAATCACTAATTCAGCAGAAAACAAAGAAAACAGAGTTTTACTTGCAGTTTCGGGGCGGAATAGGATAAATACCTGTTTTTGGAAGAAAGCTCGTTCTTAACAGGTAACAGGCGGTAGCAGAAGGACACTTGAACGCAGGTCTGGCGGATTTATGGAGCGAAATTGAATGGAACAGTGGATTTCAATGAAAATTCGAAAACCGTAACAGAGAGCACAGTCGCGTTTGATAACGAAAATAACGGAAAAAACATGAAAATTGGCTTTATTTACAAGTTAAAAGGGTTCTTTAGTTTTTCGAGGAGTGACGTCATCAGTGTACGGGCTGACGTATGCAAGGTCGGGCGGTAAGCAGTAAGCGGTAAGGGGTAATCCCCGCACCGCTTATGAGCAAGGGCGGTATTAACTGCGAGGGCAGCGATTCCACAAAGTTATTGACACGTGGACGGGTGACTAGTCAAATACCACCCATCCCCCGCTGGTTAAAACTTTGACAAGGGATGGCTAGCGGAATGAACGCTAGCCGTAGATCTGTGAAGGAGCGATCCGATGGTGGAAAGGACGGATAGATGGCGAAGGTTTAATGCGTGGGCCCGGCGGGGTTTTAAACGCGATTTACATTATTTAAACATCCCGGGGCGTTTCTAATTGGTGAATGAGGTTGGTTATTAACTAACTCAGATAATTAGTTAATCCCGCTATATAATGGAAATAGGGGTTGCGGTGGGTTTTAATCATTGGGGAAATGCCAGGTGGATGAGCCACGGTGGCAGGAGGTTTTCCGCAGTTTTATTTTGAATTAAAAACTTTGGATTTATTTATATTTTCGGGTTTAAACATATATATATATATGTTTAAAGTTTATTTTTCATATATATGTTTTTATTTTATTATATGGTAATTTAACAAATGTAATTAACTTACCATAGGGGCGGGTTTATGATATAAAGATATAATTTAACCAAAGGGCTTATATAGTGGGTTTTATTGGAATGCAAGGGGAAATAATTACTTTGGTTAAACTTTATAATAAAGGGGTTTTTGGGGTATTTATAAAAAAGGAGTTATATACTTAGGATAGGGCGTTTTACTAGGGATTTAGTAAATAGAGTTAAACATTAATATGACAAAGGGACAAGGGAACTCAAAACACTTTGCACATCTAAGAAAGTGACAACTTCTGAAGTAATTTGCAATATCTTATCTTCAACACTTAAACTTAGAATAGCAAGTTATCTTGAGGGATTTTTATGGAATTTTGCATGATTCTCCTAAGTAAAATAGGATTTCACTTAGGAAAAGTTAAAAGTGAATGATTATAATGATGAATTATCTCAAGTCCTTAGGTCTTTTTGATCATTAGGCCGAGGGTCCGGTCCCTCCAAAAGTCAAGGAAATGCCTTGAGCCCTTTTGATCTCTAAACACCTTAGTACTTTGGGGGAAATTAGTAAACTTTTAAGGGGGAAATGATGAGGGAGGTTAATGATTTTTTACTTTGCTTGCTGTGATTTTCCAGTGTATTTCCTGCTTCAGTTTTTTGTGATGAAAGTAAAAGATCAAAAACATGTAGAAGCATCATTCATCAGATAACACTTTGCAGCACCATCTACCTACCCTATCTACTTGACACTACCATTTTCTCTTCTTTATTAGGGTGCATTTAGACTTGCAAACCCTTTTCAACCTTTTCTTTTTACATGATAAATCTATCTATTTCGACCCTTATTACATCCAAGGGCTCAGATTAGACTGTTGAGCACCTCTTATTGACTCTACCTATCTACTTATCTGCCGATATTAAACTTTTTGGTCAGATCTTTATTCTCTAATCTATAACATGAAATTGAAATATGAGTAAGCCAAGTTTAAACAGTTTGACTTATTCATGAATTGTGGCAAAAGTTTTACAAGCTGCACACAATTGTTTTATTACCAAAATGAAATAGTAGTGGCATTTGGATTTGCACACTTTCCTTGGTCTATTTTTGTTTGGGTTTCATTTCTTTCACTTTTTTGACCAATTTATTTTTCTTACCCTTTGATTTTTCTTTTAGGGTATACCCTCTTTACATTTTTTTATTTTTTTTTTTATTTTTTGGTTTTTCAAGAATATGGAACACCTTTGCTCAAGAAAAAGGTTTGAACATATTCCATAGTTCAATCAAGACAATCATGAAAAATGACACCTATTGGTATAGGAGTCTAACAGCTTCCATCCAAATGCTAAGCCAAGAACCAATTCACCGCTCAGGATTGTGCCAGGGTCCCAAATACTTGTTTGTGAGCCAACTTCATTCCAAACTACTATGAAACGGTATTCCACTGCACAACGCCTACAAATACAAAACCCATGCAAGCACCCATGGTCCTCGTCGTACTCTCCACAATGCTCCCTCCTCCCAAAATTCATCGCCCAAACTTCCCTCTTAACATAACCAAAGTACCTTATGGATTCTCCTTCCTACGTGTGTACTTAATGATGGATCCTCTCATAAAAATGAGCACGTCTCACTAGAAAATTTGGCGGAATTTTCGACGGCCAATTCGTCGCTATTCCGACACGTAGTCGTCGCAAGAGCAACAGTTCGAGGGCGGGAAAAACGTGGTTTTCCATACCGTCGCAGTTCCGACGCACTTAAAAAGTGTCGCACTATCGACACTTTTTCCGTCACTTCCAAACAAGCGTCGCTCTTCCGACGTTTCCCAAACCGTCGCGCTTCCGACGTTTGTAAATTGTCGCACTTCCGACGAAATGTGGTCCGATGTTTTGAACGTCGCTCTTCCGACGTTTGTAAACTGTCGTAATTCCGACGAAATGTGGTCCGACGTTTTGAACGTCGCTCTTCCGACGTTTGTAAATTGTCGCAATTTCGACGCAATGTGGTCCGACGTTTTGGACGTCGCTCTTCCGACGTTTGTAAATTGTCGCAATTCTGACGAAATGTGGTCCGATGTTTTGAACTTCGCTCTTCCGACGTTTGTAAACTATCGCAATTCCAACGAAATGTGGTCTGACGTTTTGAATGTCGTTCGTCCGACGTTTTTATATTGTCACTCTTCCGACGTTTTTAAGCTGTCGCAATTTCGACGATTACAAGGCGTCGGTATACCGACGGCGGGTTCAATTAAAAAAAACAAAAACAAAAACAAAAAAACAAAAAACAAAAAACTTTAAAAGAGGAAAAACGTTGTTTTGAATATATTATATGAAGTAAAACAGTCCATGAAGTCATTACATTTTCACATCTGAAGATTGGAACCCAAATATCCATCCAGAAAAGTGGAAGTCCCACCCCAGACAATGATAGAAAAATACCCCATGTCACATATAGGGACATGATATAAAACCTAGTAACGGTCCACATGGAGATTATCGACAATCTGAGAAAGCATCCAAATATAACCGAGGCATCTATAAGAAAGTGAAATAGCAGTATGTAGAATAGTAAAGCAACAGATAGAGTACCGACGTCCATTGTTCCAAATACAAATTAAAGTACCCAAAATCCTTGAACAGAGAAAAACGCTAATCATGTGAGGATTGTGATATGTCCAAAATATAAAAATACCATCAGACCATATCAATAAACCAGCAACATAGACCAGCATAGCTAGTTTTGAAGGCAGAGTGATAAACATTAATCATTTTTTTTTCACAAGAGAAAAAACGTTGTTTTGAATATATTATATGAAGTAAAACAGTCCATGAAGTCATTACATTTTCACATCCGAAGATTGGAACCCAAATATCCATCCAGAAAAGTGGAAGTCCCACCCCAGACAATGATAGAAAAATACCCCATGTCACATACAGGGACATGATATAAAATCCCGTAACGGTCCACATGGAGATTATCGACAATCTGAGAAAGCATCCAAATATGCCCGAGGCATCTATAAGAAAGTGAAATAGCAGTATGTAGAATAGTAAAGCAACAGATAGAGTACTGACGTCCATTGCTCCAAATACAAATTAAAGTACCCAAAATCCTTGAACAGAGAAAAACGCTAATCATGTGAGGAGTGTGATATGTCCAAAATATAAAAAGACCATCAGACCATATCAATAAACCAGCAACATAGACCAGCATCGCTAGTTTTGAAGGCAGAGTGATAAACATTAATCATTTTTTTTTCACAAGAGAAAAAACGTTGTTTTCAATATATTATATGAAGTAAAACAGTCCATGAAGTCATTACATTTTCACATCTGAAGATTGGAACCCAAATATCCATCCAGAAAAGTGGAAGTCCCACCCCAGACAGTGATAGAAAATACCCCATGTCACATACAGGGACTTGATATAAAACCCAGTAACGGTCCACATGGAGATTATCGACAATCTGAGAAAGCATCCAAATATGCTTGAGGCATCTATAAGAAAGTGAAATAGTAGTATGTAGAATAGTAAAGCAACAGATAGAGTACCGACGTCCATTGTTCCAAATACAAATTAAAGTACCCAAAATCCTTGAACATAGAAAAACGCTAATCATGTGAGGAGTGTGATATGTCCAAAATATAAAAAGACCATGAGACCATATCAATAAACCAGCAACATAGACCAGCATAGCTAGTTTTGAAGGCAGAGTGATAAACATTAATCATTTTTTTCACAAGAGAAAAAACGTTGTTTTGAATATATTATATGAAGTAAAACAGTCCATGAAGTCATTAAATTTTCACATCTGAAGATTGGAACCCAAATATCCATCCAGAAAAGTGGAAGTCCCACCCCAAACAATGATAGAAAAATACCCCATGTCACATACAAGGACTTGATATAAAACCCAGTAACGGTCCACATGGAGATTATCGACAATCTGAGAAAGCATCCAAATATGCCCGAGGCATCTATAAGAAAGTGAAATAGCAGTATGTAGAATAGTAAAGCAACAGATAGAGTACCGACGTCCATCGTTCCAAATACAAATTAAAGTACCCAAAATCCTTGAATAGAGAAAAACGCTAATCATGTGAGGAGTGTGATATGTCCAAAATATAAAAAGACCATCAGACCATATCAATAAACTAGCATCGCTAGTTTTGAAGGCAGAGTGATAACCTGTCAACACATAAAATAGTATCATAAAGTGGATACAAGAAATGTGCAGAGACATGTACTGTTGATATACACCTCACACAAAAAGCATCCATGATAGAGCAAAAATATGTATAAACCCAGGGTCGATTGTATGTTCTGGCTCGCTTGTTCCCAGAAATAAAAACCATCTGCAGAAACCCAGGCTCACTTGTAAGATTAGGCTCGCTTGATTCCAAAATTGGTAACCATCTGTTGCATCCGAGATGTAAGGTTCAGGCTCGCTTGTTTCCATTAGTAGCCTGCTACAACATCCACCCTATTCATAGCAAAAAGGTTCCTGTAGATATACAGAGAAAGAGTATAATACGTAGACCATATAAACATGGCTCAGTATTTCAAAAAACAGGTTTAAAATAGAAACAGGGCAACAATTTTTTTTCTAAGTAAAGTAAATCTATTAATAGTGGGAATAAAATTACACCGAAGTCAAAATCATTGCCCAGACTCATGGCAAATTTGTCATCAAAAAATCAAAAAATTAAGAAGACTTCCCTCATACGGGGAAACCAGTCTTGAACGTTTAATTTACAGAATTCAAAAATATTACAAAGGTCCAGCACAGTAAAATAATCTAAAAGTAGCCCAATTAAGTGGGCCGCGAAGCAAGAAAAACAAATTAACCAAACTACTCCTCCGGCTCCTCGACGATTCGGCACCATCCTTCGGAAGGTCCAGGATCGCTAGGTGCTACCTCCACAGTCATGCCACCGCTCCCCTCCTGAAGGCCCGAATGCTGGCCGGCTTTTTCTGAGCTCAGACCCGCCGGACGGGTGCATTGTTCTTCCCTTTGGGCCTCCTCACAGAAAACCACATTAATTGAAGTTGTGATTCATGGGCGGTTCAGAGAGAAATTAAAAGAAAAAAGCGCAGTGCGCGTCGTGGGAGAAGGTGAAGCTGTGGGGAAATGAGGAGCAGGGGAGCCCATACGGTGCCTAGATCCTAGAACCCAACCCCGCCCACTTCTAGTATCTGGATAGCGACCTACGTGATAATCACTGGACTGGGAATTCGACTCGGTTGAGGGGCTGGAGGGAGCGCACAGGGGTTGACCTCTAGTGCTCCCCCTGCGGCAACGCATCCTTTGACGCAAGCGAGGCATGGGTGCAGTCTCAGCAGTGGGCACAAGAGGAGACGGAGAAGCAGAATTCCAAGAAACAAAGGAAGACAGACAAGGACCAGACCGAGAGAAATTCAGATATGCAGCAAGGTCTACGCAGCAGTTCAGCTGGCCACTTCTCCTTCTCATCACAGTGAGCAGGCAGTGTAACCCAGCAACCGGCTCGTCTGAAAAACCATAGCGAAATGCCATTTTATCGACCCGAATGCAATGCAATCGAAGGACGCCCATCATAATTAATCTTTGATCATTAATGAGAGCCGAAGGCTGGATCATATTGGAGCATGCGGAATTGCTAACAGGAGTGGAGGTCTGATCTTGAACAATGTTAAAACTTAATGCGATTAGATGTGAAAACCTTGGAACTTAATTGAACAGCATTAAAACTTAATGCGATTGATATGAAATCGCCACATCCATGTCCCATCGCCTTAAACGCCATCGAATGCACCCGCAGCCGAGAGCAGGGCAAGTTTTGATTGAGGACACGTGCGTAAATTGATTGGATTGATCTTTTTTGCCGTTTCAGCTGGGAAATCCTAATCCAAAATAGTTAGGGCGAATGGATAAGAAATTCGTCACAACTCTCCCTCCGTACGCTCAACCCAACTTCGACCTCACCAAAAGATTAGGCGTGAATGAGCTTTCACAGCCACAAAATTGGCCGACGTCAGCAGGCTATTTTGGAACGCGAATTTGGTTTGAATTATGGTTTATCACCGTTTGAATTCCGGCGGGCTCAACTTAAGAACAATTTTGTTTGATCCCATCTTATAAAATTTGTGTTGGTTTTCTTTGATAATACACATATTTATAATAAATCATAAATACCACACTAAACATGTGGAAAGTTATAAATTATTCAACAATCATTTTTATGTAAAAATTATCCAAATGTGCTTTGGGAAATAAATAATTAGAGTATTTGGTTCATATTGTTTTAAAGGAAGGAGTGAAGTTTCGAGCTCAAAAGATGCAAGCTATTACAAATGATCTATTCCTATCAATCAAGGTTCTTAGAAGATTTTTTAGACTTACATGATATTATTGATCATTTGTTAAGAATTATGCATGCATTTCAAGTCCACTCACATATCTCTTGAAGAAAATATCATTTATATGGAATGATAAGGCTACTTTGGCATTCTCTCTTTCAATGGATGCCATGTCTTCTACACCAACATCAGTTGCACCTACTTTTGGTAAAAAATTCATAGTAGAGTGTGAGGCACTAGGATAAGGAATTTCTGTAACATTAACACAATAAGGGATATCATTGGCTTTTAAAAGCAAGGAATTCAAAGAAAATATTTGGTGAAATTCAAGTATGAAAAATAAATGGAAGTAATATTACATGTAATAAAAAATGGGGATAGTATATCATTGGGAGGTACTTAAAGTCAAGATATACCACAGATAGCATAAAGTATTTTTTGAAGCTATGGATTTCATTGGAAGATTAACAAAAATGATGAGAAAAATGCAAAGTTTTAATTTTGAGACAATTTTGTAAAAAGGGTAAGGAAATTTAGTACATGATGTTCTTTCTAAAAATAGAAGAGGCCTCAAATTTATATCCAATTACATTTCTATTCCTAGGTGGTTGCTGGCTATAATGGAAAAATGACAATAGTACTAAACAAAAACTAAAATTTATAAAGGATGGGATGAACTCTATGGAGAATCGGGAGTGAAAGAGAGATATACTTTGGTGCAAATGTAGAATATTTTTATGCACACAAGCACATTTGAATAAAAAAATATTAAGGGAGTCCCAGAATGTTCTCTAATGGTAGGCATCTAGGTTCCTTAAAACATCTCAAAGGATCAAAAAATATATTTTTGGAAGGAATGAAGAAAGATATTCAAAATTTTGTAAGAGAAGGTCAGGTTTGCATATTAAATAAAAGAGAGATAGTAAAATCTCTAGGGTTACTTCAACCATTCCACATACATATTCAAAGACTAGAATATATATCAAT